>BQMF02000706.1:0-151314 GCA_027922465.2 Turritopsis dohrnii | reverse complement strand
GGGTAAAAATCTTGAAAAAATGGTTGACGTCATTTGTGAACAATCCCTTACATGAAAAAAATAATGAAATATTTTGTTTTACTGTAGTTTATCATAGTTTATTTATAGTAATGACATAACTTTACTGTCATTTATTACAGGCTGAGAAACTAAAGTATTCAAAAAGAAAGGTTTGTTCCTGCATTGTAGAAGATTTCATTTCAGCAATTTCAATAGAATTAATTTCGTTTTAGTATTACTTTTCAACTGACTTTCACTTATTATTCGTTTAAAGTATCACTGTGTTGAAGAACTGTTTCACATATCATCTAATATCTGTCAATTGTCATGTTGTTCTATTCAGGACTGTACAACTACTGAAAGGAGCTTTCTGAAGAATGTAAGCAAAAGTTAACTCACAGATTGTATCTGCAATAATTGCTTGTTATTTGTTAAAATAAATAAATGCAATAATGAAGATCGGGCATGCCACTGTTTTTGGAATTGATTTTGTTTCAAAAATTATCTTCATGTTCAATGCTACATACTTAGATGAAGACTCTCTTATGAGCTGAAACATGAAATTTAAATCATACTTGTTAAAACCTACTTATTTTGTTTTAATTCTAATATTAATCATTACATGAAAGAGTAGCCATTAAGAATATGTTAAGAATTCTTGCAAATCTGCCATTCTTAACAATTCCTCTGTGTATTTCGTTTAAGGCTAGACAAAGATTAAGAAAAGACTAAGTAAACGTCTATTATTCATTACTCTTTTCATTATGAAGAATGGCGGGTGTGCAAGAATTTAACATGTTCTTCATGACTATTATTACGTGTAATGAGGCCATTTAGGTTGCAAAAAATGAATTTAGTCAGAATTTGTACTTTTTTATTCACATGGTCTTAGATTTTTGTTTATTGTTCACATACAATTTTGTGCAAGGAGATAATGAAACTTTCATAAAATTTGTATAGGTACAGCTTTAAATCTGTCTTGAAGTTTCTCCATGACAATTTCTAAAAGCTTGCCTCATTTGTTAGAAACATTTTGTCTGAACTGACTAACTGTTTTTATATCCTATTTTAATTTATTTTGATTCTTTTGTTTTCTAGAAACCAAACAAAGTTATAGATGTTACTGAAGGTATCTTTGTTTTCAGTCATGTAATTTTTAGTCTTTGCATAACCTTTTTATCATTGTGTGAATTTTTATTTTGTTGACATAACTTTCAGTGGCAGTGGAACATTTAAGCCCACCATTTATCAAAGTAGCTGACAAATCCGGGTAAGTGACTATTAATCAGGTGTGTACCTTATTCGGAGAAATTTTGGCGCGGATTTAATTTGGCACACGGCAAATTTGGAATATTTGGCACGGATTTAACTTGGCGCAGCCAGAAAAAAGTTAAATTTAGCGCGGATTTAATTTGGCGCAGCCAGAATGTTTAAAAAATTTCATAGTCGTTTAACGAATCAATCAGAACTAATTACAGTACCATACATTCAAAGAAGGTGAGACGGTAAAGCAAAGAACTTCAAACATTCCAGGGGCTAATACAGGATTTGAATTTGGGCGGCGGTAGCCGCACATTGAGCCTGACGAGCGAAGCGAGTCAGGCGAACAAATGCAGCTTGGGGTCAGGGGGGCGCTGTAAGCCCCCTATGTGGGGTCCGGGGGCAAAGCCCCGAAAAATTTTCGATTTGAGGGCCTAGAATGGTCTAAAATGCGTTCTATTTTAACATACTATACATATTCTTAGTCCCTTAAAACTTTCTCATGTCTTGTTATTCGTGTCGTAACAGTCTTTCCTGCAGAATCTTCAAATGTTCTTCGAAATGTTCTTCAATCACGCGAATTGACGTGTTTACCTTCCGCCATTTTTGATTTCCTTACTTTGTGTATATTTTACAGGACTATATAATCATTTCGAAAGTTTCAGTTCGTAAAGTAATCACCTAGCCTTGGTAACCAGGTACGGAAACCTCACAGAGTGCCCTTCTTTCCCAGCGCTTCTTCTCTGCTTTACGCTAAATGGTAAGTCTGATTTAGCGCAAAAGAGAGAAGAAGCGACAGTAACGAGGTTGTCTTTCCGCTTTAAAATAAGATGAATTTGAATTTGGGCGCCTCGATATTGGCGCCCAATAGCGGTTACCGCTATGAAATTTGACCTGTATTAGCCCCTGCATTCATGTATTCATGACTTTTTTTATCAAAACTATAAACAGAAGATTCACGACAGTGATATAACAAAAGAATTAAAAGCGTGACAACACTCCCTCGGTGCCGACTAGGTGTTGTTTGCGGCGTTTCTATACTTAGCCAGAAAAGAAAAAAATGATTTGGCGCAGCTAGAAAAAAAATAATTTTGGCACGGATTTAATTTGGCGCAGCCAGAAAAAAACAAATTTGGCGCGGATTTAGTTTGGCGATTTTTGGCATTTTGCGCCAATTGCGCCAAATTTTCTCCGCGCCAAAATTTCTTCGATTAAGGTAATTTACTGAACCAAACATTAAACTTTTGTTCTGGAATAGAGTTCGTTCCCATACTGTTCAGATCTTAAACTCATGATAAAAACTTATCAAGGAGCACAATGAGATTTGCATGACTTCCTGTAATTATAAAAGCAATTTTTTATCCTTATTAAGATAATAAGTGGCATTCAACCAGTCTGCAATTCATACAGTCATACAATCATACTGTGTTAAAATTATTTTTTATTTGTAAGCATCTTTTAAATGGTTTCCTTCTATCCTTTTTATTTTAAAAATAGGGTATCTTGATTGAAGGTAATTTCATTAGGGCCTGTCATGAAGAATAGTTTTGACATCTATTTCTTACCTTAAGACTTTATAGGCCATTGGTTGGCTTCCCTAAGAAGGAGACATTCATGTTGGATCACCTGTTCAGTGAAAAAGATAGAAATAAAAAGTAAATCTTTTATGATACTAATGCCTGGTGTTATTTATAAAGGATCTAAGAGTTACAAACATGGCACAAATGATTATTTCTAAATAGCTTGTGATTCTGGGTTAGGAAAATAACTTATAGGGATTAATTTTTGTGTGGATTTTGATTCTAGCTTTTGTTTATTTCTAAAACAATTTAAAATCCAATTGAATCCACTGAGACATTTATCTGCATAAGGTCATTATTCAAATAAATCATAAAAAATTATGGTCAATGATTAATTTTTAGATCCTTAACCTGTTGTGATTTGTGCAAACATCCTTATCATTCACTCGGAGCAGTACGTTTTTTGTTATGAATTCTGTTTACTTTCCTGTTTCCAAAATTGAAAAAAATTTTGAATTTCTTTTGTAGCACCTTGAAAGCGATGAGCATATCACTTATGCAAGGAACTCCTCCAATTTCTCAAGTCTAGATCAGTTGATATCACAATTGTGAGTGAAATCATTGTTTTACTGTTCAAAAATTGGTTATTATTTACTTCATGTTTTGCTTTTGTAAAGTGGTTGCGCCAAAAAACAAGAGCTGCTTTACGAAAAAGACTTAGAAAAAATACTGTTCCACATTTAGGCCAAGCATTGCAGAATTCCATGATTCAACAAAAAATATGATCGTAAGGGCTATAGATATCTTTTGCCATGTATGAATTTTATATGTATTATGACAGCTGTTTACAATTAGGTAGCTGAAAATTCTTGTGGTCAGGAAATTGCATCAGATAGATTGTAAGTTTGGCATTTTTATTCGGTGAATCATCCAAAGTAGGGTTTTCAATTCTTCTATAACAGTTCTTACTTTAATTATAGGTTAACTTTAGGCAATGAGAAGAAGGATAATGTATGTTTTCTATAATTTGCAGATCCCTTGGTTTCATTGTTTTCCAATAATCATATTTCGCTCAACTGTCTGCCATGATTTATTATTTTTATATTTAGTTTAATGAGGATATGGAAATAAACTTTGTTGATATGGAGTCCTCAACATTTACGAAAATAAATTGCTTCAAAAATGTGCCACAGTAAGAAGTCAGTTTCCATTTGATTAACAGTTTGATTGTTTCCAAATCAGTAATATTTAAAGTACTTCCATTTAGCATAGAAAGTATTGTTACAGTGGTAAGTTATTGTTTGTTTGGTTTTAAAACCTTCATTGCATTTAGTCAATATTTTCTTTATAAATTTTTTAGGAGGATGGCACAGAAAGATGTAAGTTCTTCTGAAGTAAACCATTGGCAGAAAAGCAATTTAGAGTTTTCTGTGAGGAAAACTCCTCAGGAGTCTATAATAAGATAATCTGAGGAAAGAAAAATGAAATAAACTATTATAATTATCATAAACTAATTTGTCACTTAATGATGAAATGATGATTTGCTATGAAGAGATTTTCTTCATATGGTGTATAAACCTCTTACTATTTCTAAGCTGGGGTGGGTAAGTGGGGGATAACCCACGCAAGTGTTTCCTCTGCTTTTAATTAAATTTTATGAAATTTATTATAGATGGTAATTACCACTCCAAGGATAATTCATTTCGAAGAGGTATTGAGGCTGTTTTGTTAGTTTTGAAAATAATAGAATTTGGTTCTAAACCTAAAAAAACTACTTCTCCACTAATTAATTCGATCTTGTTGCTTTGAGTGCAACTTAACACTATCAAACACTTCAAATTTTGGTTTATATGTCATGTTGGCTATGGCTCTGTGGCTATAACATCAATATGAATTTGAAGGGTTTGGACAAGAGTACTTCACCTTACTGCATCTGCTCAATATTCCCTTCTTATTTCGAGACATGTTTTTTGCACACATACTGTGAAAAGAAAAAGAAAAATTATGTAATAATCTAACAATCTTTGAATTATTTTTAGATAGCACTACCTGCCCCGAACGTATGTCTTGAAGATAGTATTTCCGAAAAGTTAAGGTAAAACCAATGAATTTAAATGAAAACAAACAAAACAAATTGGACTAGCTCCTTGACATTTGCGCTTGTAATTTTATTTAATTGTTAAGTCTTACCATAACATAACTCCCAAGGTCCATATAGCAAGTCACTGTCAAAGTCAAAATATTGTTTGTTAATTTTAGATTGCCAACAAACAAAAGAGACAGAAAGTGAGTATTCTGCTAAATATTTTTTTAATTTTTCTTGTATTTTTTATTACAGTATGCTGGGCGTTTTTTATAAAGCTTATACATCCTACAAAACAATGGGGGCTAGTGTATTTCTGTATAGATATTCTCTTTTGTGCTTGCGATAATCTGTTACTCCACAATGTAGATCTGAGATGGTAAAGTGTCCAGAGGGAAACTGTGGCTTGCTAGTTCATAATCTACCGAGGCACTTAATTCGAAGCCACAAATACTCGAACCAAAGAGCGAAAGCAACCTTGGGGTTATATGGGATCCGTAAAAAGGTACAATTCAAGGTTGAAAAAAAGAACAAAGTCTACCAAAAAGCGAGGATTTGCGGAGTACCTGGATGTGGAAAAGTGTGCAAACGATTACCCAATCATCTGACATTTTGCCACAAAATGAAGAAAGACGAAAATTATTATCGATTTCTCAAAGAAGCAGAGGTATTTTCGAAGCCGTTTTCACCAGGAAAAATTATGTCTTCTCCTTCGAAACTTTTTTCCATTACATTAATAACACATTCGTGGCAAATTTTACTCTTCCTAAGTTCATTGAAATTTCCATTTGTTAGTTTAGGTTTTGAAATAGGGTCAAAATTTTTTTTACTTCATTCATAGTTTATATTAGTTTGTGATATGTTTACATTTCTTACAAAGCTATTTTAGAAGGTATTCACCATCTTGTACTTTCAGGGTTGATCTAGAAAATGACTGTCTTAAGTCAAGTTAGATTAAATATTCGCAACGAAAGTCAGTATAAACTTGCAAAGTTAAACTATAAAGGTATTAAGACGCTTAGTCATCCTTATAAAAAAACTACAAGAAAATTTCTAGTTTAGCCTAGAGGTTTGCAGTAGATTTACAGCTTTTTGGAGGCCATATCATTTTTTTGTCGTTATTGTTGCTGTTTATTCCTTTTTCTGTCGTATTTTGTCTTGAATTTCCGTAAGTTTTATTAAGTGAAAAGGGAAATCTACTACTTTTTCTGATGCTTTTTGTTTGTTTGTTTCTTTTCCTCTGATTTTCTTTCCTTCGAAATAAAGTAACGTATAAAATGAAAATCCCCTTCGAAATGAATTTGTTTGCATCATCTATTATCGATAGATTTTGTTATCATATTATGTTAATATGAAACTATAGTTATATAATGTTAATATGAACCTAAAATCTTTAATTTATTCCCCAGTGTCTTCATTTGGTGTCTTCGTTTGGTGGAAAATGTGTTCTTGTGGCGGAAAAGAGTTCGTTTGGTGGAAAATTTGTTCTTGTGGCGGAAAAGAGTTCGTTTGGTAGAAAATTTGCTCTTGTGACGGAAAAGAGTTCATTTGGTGGAAAATTTGCTCTTGTGACGGAAAAGAGTTCGTTTGGTGGAAAATGTGTTCTTGTGACGGAAAAGAGTTCGTTTGGTAGAAAATTTGCTCTTGTGACGGAAAAGAGTTCGTTTGGTGGAAAAATTTGTTCTTGTGACGGAAAAGAGTTCGTTTGTGGAAAATGTGTTCTTGTGACGGAAAAGAGTTCGTTTGGTAGAAAATTTGTTCTTATGACGGAAAAGAGTTCGTTTGGTAGAAAATGTGTTCTTGTGACGGAAAAGAGTTCGTTTGGTGGAAAATTTGTTCTTGTGACGGAAAAGAGTTCGTTTTGTGGAAAATGTGTTCTTGTGACGGAAAAGAGTTCGTTTGGTAGAAAATTTGTTCTTATGACGGAAAAGAGTTCGTTTGGTGGAAAATTTGTTCTTGTGACGGAAAAGAGTTCGTTTGGTAGAAAATTTGTTCTTGTGACGGAAAAGAGTTCGTTTGGTGGAAAAATCTGTTCTTGTGACGGAAAAGAGTTCGTTTGGTAGAAAATTTGTTCTTGTGACGGAAAAGAGTTCGTTGGTAGAAAATTTGCTCTTGTGACGGAAAAGAGTTCGTTTGGTGGAAAATGTGTTCTTGTGACGGAAAGAGTTCGGTATTGGTATAAGAAAAAAAGCCAAGAAAGAAAATTATGTTCTTATGACGGAAAAGAGTTCGTTTGGTGGAAAATTTGTTCTTGTGACGGAAAGCACGAAAGGGAGAAAGTTCGTTTGGTAGAACGAGATTATGTCTTCTGTGACGGACAAAGAGGTTCGTTTCGGTAGAAAATTCTTGTTCTTGTGACGGAAAAAGAGTTCGTTTGTGGAAAATTTGGATCTTGTGGAGGAAAAGAGTTCGTTTGGTGGAAAAGTGAGCGAGAAGGGATAGGCTATTCTCAATATTGTGCTGTCCACAACTGGTTATTGCACTATTGTATTAACCCAGTTGTGCTGATGACGCCTGATATTGGCAGAAACGGCACTTGTTAGTCACTATTTTCATCTTAATTAATGATGAAATCTTTTCATTTTATAGGTACATGCTTTTTTATATGCATTACGCTTATAAACAAATCTAGGTTCGGATAAGGGGAAATTTTAAACATATGCCGAGACTTCAAAAATGCTTTACAATAATCCCTTTCCTGTATGTTTTTGACTAAAAAAAAAGAAAAGAGGAAGACTGTACTGTACTTTATAAGCATTACCTTGTTCATTCATTAAAATATTGTAGCCAACATTCGAATTTCAAATATATACATTACATTTAGTGCAGGAGCTAGTGACGATTAGTTTCAGCCCATAGGGAGGGGTTCCCATCCCCGATTTTTTGGAGATGATTTCACCCCTCAAGAACCCAACAAACGCTTTGGTATAAAGTTAGCCTATGGCTTGCAAATTACAAAAAGGCAACTGTATATCACAGGGGTCAGACATGATTGATTTTCTTGATTTTCCTGCTTTTGAGGTATTGGGACTGTTTTCCTGATTTTTGACTGATTTTAAGACATTTCTGTCTAAAATCATGATTTTTGCCATTTCATACCTAGCTATATCTGTATCTGTACCTATCATTTACCAAATCAAATTCAAAAGTGGGAGAAAAGTGTTTCTCACCACTGGAACCCTGTTATTCAGTGTGACGGAAACCTGATTTTCCTGTTTTTTAACATTTTTTTGGACTGATCTTCCTGATTTGGGGGGTTTTTATGGACTGATTTTTTGGGACAAATGGACTGATTTTCACTCAAGCCTCTGTCTGACCCCTGATGTCAACACAACGGCAATTCTTATTGAATAAGTGATCAGACATTTTTAATTGGGAATACCTGCCCAGGGTATATTTTCAGAGGTCTGAAATTTATTGAACAAAAAATAAAGGGTCACAAAATTTGTACCAGTGAAATAAGGGGTCTGAAAAAAAATTGGGCCATCATCCAGAAAACACTCTGAGTGAGTATTCCCCGTTGAAAATGTCCGCCCCTTAAGTTCATCGAATTTTATTAACTGTTTGTTACTCCTTGCCGATATCATCGTCTTCATCATCACTAGATTCGTCTTCAGTAATCATATCTTCATCATATTTGGCGTCCTCGTTGTCTTTATCGTCTGCAGCATTTTCAAAGATAAATCAAGCAATCGAGGCGTTGCCTCACCTTCAAGTGCCTTAACACTTAATCTTATACTTCTCATTTTGATACAACTGCCCATAATCTGATGGCGACAGTCTGGTTTCAGAGGGCTCTGTTGCAGTGCACCATTTTGATTCTACTTAGTGCGCTCAATTTTTCGACGAAGGACTCTTTGAAAAGGTGGAATCGAACTACCATCCATGGACTTTACATCAGTAATTGACTTGGTTCCGTTCTTTTTTGCATTATACTTACTCGCTAACACTTGCAATCGTACCTCATTGATGGATGAAATTTTTTTTCTTGTCGTAAACTTTGCACAAAAACCGTTCAATATCTTTCTTTGCTTCCTCAAGTACATCTGGCCCTTTGCAAATTGGATTTATCCTGATGTAGCAAAGATTGTTCTTGGATCCTACTCCAACTTTGAGCCAACGTTTAACGTCTGAAGTTTCTCGAAACAACCAATTGGCAGTTCCCCTTATTGAGTTATCTCCTTAATACGTCATACAACTACCACAATGCAATGAGAAAAAGTCATTAAAAATGTTTCAATGGGATAATAAAAGATTTTCACAAACAAAACTGATATTCTCACAGCTATTTAAAACGGTGCTTATAGTAATTCCAAAGCAAGTAAGTATAGCATTGCATTCTGGTAGTTGTATTCACTATTAAGGAGATAAGTGAATAAGGGGAACTGGGAATTGCAATAGTCAAACAGTCACCATCATTCGTTCGAAGTTGTTCTGTTGTTGAAGGCATGAAGATTTTGCGTGAATCAACCGTTTCCCTATTCTCCTGAGAATGTTTCCTGTGCCACTTGATGGATATTTGTAGCAAACGTCGACGTAGTTAGCATATAGGTTTTTCCCTTTGAGGAAATGAGCAAGCGAATAATTTTTTTGCAAGCATCAACTAAGTATCTGCTAAGTGCGGTTTTGATATTTAGGTTTTTAAAAGCATCGATTCATTTTGACTGACGTTTTTGGTTTAGGCCTTTAATTATTTTATTTTATTAACTCTTCGGCATGCGAAGACAACAAATTCGGTCTTAAATGAAAAATATGAAACGATGATGGACAACGATCAACTTAGTCTAACACATTCAAATGGAATCTTGCACTTGTGTACACAAAATCCGATCTTCGGGTTTTGAATAAATAAATAAATAAATTTCACGCTGGATTTTCGCTTTACACTAAAATTTGCTTTATGATTAAAATTTGAAAACATTTCTAACACCCAAGAAAAAAATAAATGTACTTAACCGGCGTTTCTTGATCTTCATTTCTTAATTTTGATGACTTTGTCCATGACACGATCTACTCAAATGTCATGTGAGAATTTTAAACAATCCAATCCAATTTTTATACGAAACTTTTTTGAATAAACCTTTTATACGAAAGTTTGATGAACAGCATCGATGATTTGGACCACCATATGCATGGCAAACTGTTACATTATTAGGATCTTGTAAGCTGTGACATTTTTGCAATCTACAAGCCATAGGCTTGCTTTAGACCAAAGGGTTTGTTGGGTTCTTGTGGGGTGAAACCACCCACCAAAATGGGGGATTGTACCCCCTTCCTACTGCCCAGACCACCGGGTAGGGACCAGCTGACCAATGAATTTAGAGTCCAGATACATCCTAGATAACGAAAAATAGGTTGAAAATTTAGGTGAAAATGGGGTGAAATTAATCGTCACTAGCTCCTGGACTAATTTCAGAGAGGAGCATTTTTCACCGAAATTAGGCGTGTTTTCAACAATAAAATGATAAAAAAAGCACTAAAATGTTTCAATGGAATAGTAAAAGGTTTTCACCGACAGTATTTATGGCATTGCATTGTGGTACTTGTATTCAGTATGTATCTAAATAACGGGAACGGCGAATTCTGGTATCAACTTAAGCAGGATTTCCACTTTGCTAAATCAGATCGGACTGGAATGGATCGGAACAAGATCCATTCCGTTCCAGGTGAAAAATAGATTTCCACTCACATGCAGGATTTTAGCGCGCAATGTTATGTAAGTAGTAAACAAACATGGCTGCTAATAATCTTCGTGCAATATTACTTACTTTACTGGTTAGGAAATATTTGCAGAGAAAACAAACGAAGTTAAAATATCAAAAAAGGTTTTGGGTAAGTCAACTAAGGAGTGTAAATAAAAAGGAGAGTATCACTCATTCAAGATATGAGACTGTTTCATCATGAATATTTCTTTAAAAATTTTCAAATACTGCCTCATAAATACGGTTCCAGTTGTGAATTGAGATTCTCAATAACTCTGTTTTCTTGTTTGTTTAAAAACCTGCCCAAAATGTCTTCTTGATTATCCATAATAACAAATTGCTGGTCGTCCATAATAAGCTACAATCGGGGACAAAATTACTGAAACACCTATTCAAAAAAAACCCCTCCCCCCCCTATAAACAATGTTGGAGAGGTTTGAAATCAGTTTTGAGGCTTAAAAGCAACATTGTTTACAGGGGGGCATGGGGGAGATAAAAAGCACTTAATAATGTTAAACAAGATGCCCTACCGGGCAGAAGTATTCCTGCAGATGACTGGAAGACTTTCTGGAGGCTTTCAGAAAGAAATGAATGTTAGTTCACGCTTTAAAACGATATGCATAATGCAGAATGATGTTTGCAGTATTTTACATTTTACCTTTTAACAACGATAACAATTAAACTTTGTTGTCTCATATAAAACTTCAGTCTTGCTTCAATTTAGAGTTTTTTTAAAAAAGATTTTAATTCAAAGTTGTATTCCCTAAAGAATCTTTAAGAAGTAATTAAGTAATAAAAAGTTTGTCGCGTCAAGAATTGTCTGTGCTTAAGAAGTAATAACTTCGAATTCATTTAATTACATTCCCGGGAGCATCATAAAAGTAAAGAGACTTTGAAAAATTTTGCTGGAGATCAAGCTTAAAAAGGAACACCGTCAGTTTAAAAATCCATTAGAGAACACTCTTCCGTGGACGTTTCAAAATACTCCTTTTAAAACTATACAGTATGAAAATCTTTATGTTGTTTGTACCTGAACTTCATAATAAAAACTTTTACTTGGCCTTGCGAAATAATAAAAATATCTGTGTTTCCTTTTTATCGTCAGCTTGATAGTATACAAATTTTAGAATCATAAAATATTTTAAATTCGACTAGTCAATTCAAAAAGTGGTCATCTATTGATTAATAAAATGGGTAGAAGTTGATGAGGAAGATGAGCTGTGCTTCATGATTCCAGAGCTTTATAAAAACAGGATAGCTTATCTAGGAACATGAAATAGAAAATTGTATTATATTTAGAAAAAGACAAATAGAAACCTTACGCATTAAATCGATATAAACATACCCTATTGGTAGTCATTCATGTCTGATTTGAAGCATCAAAAACTGCTTATTTATCACGAATAACTACTAAGAGTATTAGTGTCACGTAGATTATCAGTTTGGATCATAAACGTTCTTGATTCTTTTAGGTTTTACAGCCGTAGTACAACCTCTTCTTTATCCATATATTCAACAAAGAAACTTTCACAGATCTACACATGCTTCTTTGCTTCCATTGTTAAAACAACTACGGAAAACGTTAGAACGTTGCATAAGACACACATGAAACAACATTTCTACCTTGGCACCTGCGATTTAGCCATATGTTAATTATTCCTTTCACTAGAGCTTATATTTTACACTTTTAGAGTCTTTTCAAGCAAAGTACTTGTATACAATGAATATAGTGTGAGTTTAGACTGTTAAATCATAAAAAGAATGTAAGTTGGGAACATTAATGATTTGAGTGGCTATTTCCCATCGACAAAAATTGGTCTAGGTTTGGACAGTGAAAAAAAAAAAACAAGATGCCCTACCGGGCAGAAGTATTCCTGCGGATGTCTGTAAGACTTTCTGGAGCCTTTTCAGAAAGAAATGAGTGTTAGTTCACGCTTTAAAACCATATGCATAATGCGGAATGATGTTTGCAGTATTTTAGATTTTACCTTTTAGCTACGATAACTATTAAACTTTGTTGTTTCATATAAAACTTTAGTCTTGCATCAATTTAGAGATCTTTTTAAAAAATTTCCATTCGAAGTTGCACTCCCTAAAGCATCTTCAAGAAGCAATTAACTAATTAAAAGATTATCGCGTTAAGAATAATCTGTGCTTTAAAAGGTGAATGTTTGTTCACGGTTTAAAACAATATGCATAATGTGGTATGATGTTCTTTGTGTTTTACAGTTTATCTTGTAGCTGTGAAAGAAGTAATATTTGTTATTTCATATAAACTGCACTGTTTTGCATCATTTAGAGATTTTTTCAAAAAGTTTTTTATTCATAATTATATTCCCTAAAGCAACTTCAAAAAGTAATTAAGTAATGAAAACTTTGTCACATTAAGTTTTGAAGGGAAAATCTGTGGCGTAAATAGTAATAACTTCTAATTCATTTAATTACATTCCCGAGAGCATCATAAACGTTAAGAGACTTTGAAAAATTTTGCCGGAGATCAAGCTTAAAAAGGAACACCGTCAGTTTAAAAATCCATTAGAGAACACTCTTCCGTGGACGTTTCAAAATACTACTTTTAAAACTATACAGTATGAAAATCTTTATGTTGTTTGTACCTGAACTTCATAATAAAAACTTTTACTTGGCCTTGCGAAATAATAAAAATATCTGTGTTTCCTTTTTATCGTCAGCTTGATAGTATACAAATTTTAGAATCATACAATGTTTTAAATTCGACTAGTCAATAAAAAAAGTGGTCATCTATTGATTAATAAAATGGGTATAAGCTGATTAGGAAGATGAGCTGTGCTTCAAGATTCCAGAGCTTTATGAAAACGGGATAGCTTACCTAGGAACATGAAATAGAAAATTGTATTATATTTAGAAAAAGACTAGTAGAAACCTTACGCATTTTTTTAAATCGATGTAAGCATACCGTTTTTGTAGTCGTTCATATCTGATTTGAAGCATCAAAAACTGCTTATTTATCACGAATAACTACTAAGAGTATTAGTGTCACGTAGATTATCAGTTTGGATCATAAATGTTCTTGATTCTTTTAAGTTTGACAGCCGTATAACCTCTTCTATATCCATATATTCAACCAAGAAATTTTCTCAGATCTACGCGTGCTTCTTCGCTTCCATTTTTAAAACAACTACGGAAAACGTAAGAACGTTGCATAAGACTCACATGAAACAACATTTCTACCTTGGCATCTGCGATTTAGCCATATGTTAATTATTCTTTTCACTAGAGCTTATATTTTACACTTTTAGAGTCTTTTCAAGCAAAGTACTTGTATACAATGAATATAGTGTGAGTTTAGACTGTTAAATCTTAAAAAGAATGTAAGTTGGGAACATTAATGATTTGAGTGGCTATTTCCCATCGACAAAAATTGGTCTAGGTTTGGACAGTGAAAAAAAAAGAAAAAAAAAAAAAAACAAAAACAAGATGCCTTAACAGGCAAAAGGATTTCTGCCAAAATCTGCTGAAATATGAAAGAAAAAGCATATGACATATTTGAAAAAGGTTATGTGATTTCCAAAATAAAAAATCACATTTCTAATGTATATAATCCCTAGGACATTGTCAAAAGATAAGTGACACTATGAGAGACTTATAGTATACTGCTAATAAACTGGATTACATCTGAATGACATTAAATATTCTTTATTTTGTTGATAAGAAATAATATCAAAGATATATTGATCCTTTCAGATATCACAATGTATATGCACGTAACTCATAAACTGTAAAAGTTCTGAATTTCTGAATTTGATACTTGGTGTCAATCTTCCTAGCAGACTTCCTAAATTACAAGCACAAAAATGCATGCAGATTTTGGCCATGCAAAATACATCCACATAGACCAAAACCAACATTATAACTGTTGTAGTTTGTTTTGATTAGCAATACGGAAAGCACTTACAAACATTCTTGATCTGAGTTATCATTCATGACCTGTTTATAAAAATTCTTGAAGAAATTCAAAAAAAGGTTGAATGATTTTTACGACATAACATTGCATCTCTGATTTCATATGCACCCAAGGGCATTGCGAAAATATAGTTGACACTATGCGAAACTTTATTGTATACGTATATACACCACTGATAAACTTAACTACATCTGAATGACATAAAACATTCTTTATTTTGGGGGTACGAAATAATATTAAGTTTATATTGATTTTTTCGGATATTCAGTGATTACGTATGTAAATCATGTTCTTTAAGCATTTGATATGTACCGTCAATCTTCTTAATTACAAATGGAATTATCAATATTTCAAACACAAAAAGTAAACAATAATTTTGATCATTAACAGTTATATATATACTTATATATGTTCTAAAGCACACACATAACATAATTATATAATGTAACTGAAAGGAAAGTTTTGTATTGTTACATGATGTATCTTTTGAATTTACAGACAGTTGTTATTATTTTGCACTGAAGATGGTTGTACCGAAAAGCTTATGCTAAAATAAAATAAAAAGATTTTACACTTTTAATTTTTACAGACAGTTGTTTTACAGTTGTTTTAATTTGCTATTGTGATTAGTCACTCGTAATAAGGGACATTGACAGTATAACTTAAAAACTGATCAAACAATAAAACAAGTAAGTGGTGCAGGGTAGAAACAAATTTTCTATGTTGGAGCTGAAGAGGAAACTAAGCTGAGCCAAAGTATCCAGAGCTTAAAAGCGTAACAGCTCATATACAAAACAAACGAAGATGTTTTGAATTAAAGAATAGGCTTAATAGGCTTAAAGAATATCAAAGAATATCAAAAACATTTCTCTATAAAAACAAACAAATAGCTACCTTTTTCTTTTTGACTCTTCTGTTTACAAAACGTTGAAAACTTCTTTTTAATTAGAAAAGAATGATCACAGTTCAAGATAATTATAAGTTTCTTCTATGAAAATTCTTTTTTTATCTTCAGATACCCATATCTATCATTTTCAAGAAACTTTAGAAAATTTAAAATGGTTTCTACCCTCACATGCGTGGTAAGCGTAAGTTTCATGTAAGCGCACACACGAAATTTCAAAAAACCGCTAGGTTTGGACATCAGAAAAAAAAAAAAAAAAAAAAGAAAAACAAAGCCGGTTTTAAAGTATTTCTTGCTTTCGCAGAAATCCAAAAAACACGAACGGTTTCAAAGTATTCCTTGCTTACGCAGGAATACAAAAAAGACAAAGTGTTTCATATATTTTTGTCCCCGATTGTCTGAGAAACTTTAAGTATGATGAAACTGTTCCAAACAAAGATTTAAGACCATAAATGCGTCCAAACTGCTCATTTTAAGCTTGCAAATGATAGAGGGTAATTCAGCACGCCCGTACGGCACAGTATCGCCGCCATTTTGTTGCCATTAACATCCGTTAGCATAAAGTCACGCAAATACGCACGAAATTTAAAAGGGAAGCAGGAACGCACATGGTGGCAGATGGTGGCTGTTATGAGCTTAGAAGTATTCAAAATTTGAATTTTTAATTGTTCTTTTACTTTTTCTTAGGTGTTTAATGAATCTTGAATGGTTTTTTATAATTTTCTTCGCAATTTCTTTGCTTAAATGCGTGAATTCTGGCCCTAACAGTTTGCTCTAAAGAAATATGAATATGTAGCTACCTACTACACTCTATCATATGCATAATTCTGAACTTTAATAAATAACATATGCATAATTCTGAACTTCAATTAAATAGTGGTTAACTTTTCGGATCACGACCTTTATCTGAGTGCATACCGTTATGTAATTAAGAAAGATGCGAATGTTGTCCACAGTTCGGAGCATCCAAATCTGAAAGATGCGCGGTCTCCAAAAACAAAAGCCTCCATTGGGAGTAACCGGCGAAAGTCATTAAGTGCCGCCACAGCTACAGCCTCTGCTTCCTCAAAGAAGAAGAGGCTGGACAACTGCGAGATGGCAAGGTTTGTGGTGGAGAACAATATTTCAGACTATGATGGACTTTTGCTGTGTGCAAAAGAAAGGAAAGAGGCCGGTGAGAGTGACATTTCAGACTTTGAAGGTCTGAAAAACTGATAAAGGAACTGATAAGTAAGGCGTGGCAAATGCAAGAGGCGCCCGCGCGTGCCAAAGAGAAATCACTCACCAGAATGGACATCATCAACTCAGCTGCAGAAACCTCGTGCACCTGTGCAGGTGAATGGCTACAGTGTGCTACTGAGGTCCTCAGCTTCAACAATATCAATAGGTTAGCCTTTGCCAGTGCCATGAGAGAATCGCTCGCACTCAGTAAAGGAAAATACAGAAATATTATTCTAATCGGACCGACCAACTGTGCCAAGACGTTTATGTTTAAACCGTTGACGAGGATTTTCAAAGACGATATCTTTAAAAATCCAGCAAATGATAAATTTTCCTGGGTTGGCGCCGAGAAATCTCGCATTATACTGCTAAATGACTTTCATTGGCAGAAGGAGAGTATCTCCTGGAAAGATCTTCTTCTTCTGCTAGAAGGTGAAACCGTAAAATTGCCAGCCCCAAAGAATGTCTACGTTGAAGATGTATGCATTAACTCAGATGTTGCAATATTTGCAACAAGCAAAGAGAGAGTCAAATTTAGCGGATCTTATAACACTTTCGATCAAAAGGAAGACGAAATGATGGATTCGAGGTGGCGGGTTTTTGAATTCACAAAGCAATTTGATAAGGATGAGTAGAGAGAGGTGCAACCTTGCAGTAGATGTTTTGCAGAGTTCATTCTCCACTGAGACTAAATAAAAACAACATGTTACACCCATGTTACACCACATGTTACACCATTTTCAAAGCAAATCTATGGTAACTATAACATGTTACACATGTTACACTATATTTTAAAAGCTTTGCTTGAAAAGTGGTGTAACATGTGGTGTAACATGGCATTCATCTTGTTTTTAGATTTTGATACAAGTGTTAGCTTATTTCTGTTGATGTTTCTTATGGTTAACCAGACTTTTATCCTTACTTACAAATACGTAGAGCTTTTTAATTTCATTTTGAGACGACAAAAACTAGATATATCTTCTGTTACTTTTTCATTGTGTTAAGCTTTATAGTCTGGAGTACCGGCAATGACCGACCAACGTAATTTCTCATATACACGACATAATAATCTAAACGAGAGTTTAATACCTTAATCTTTTGCCCTTGGTCTTTATTATTTTCAGCATTCGTGTAGGCATAGATTCAATTATTCGGTTGATCAAGTCCACCGGACATGACTCCATTGTGTTTATTACTCGAAGGACAAATTCGTCGTAGCTTTCACGCGTTATGTTTTGTTCCAAGGCGTCGTGTGCCAGTTTTCGTTCAGCCCATCCAAAGACATTTTCATTAGGGTTACAGTCGGGGCTCCGTGGTGGAATGGTGAATTTGATAGCGCCAATCTTCTTGAAAGCCTCCCAAGCCGGCTTTTGTGATGGATCATTGTTTTGTAGAAAGCAATCTCCGTCTGGGTTACAACTCTTTTCAAAAACAGAAGGGAAGTGTCTTGTGACAAAATCTGCAAACATCTGACCGTTTAGTTTCGAATAGGGCTCACACATGACAATAGAACGAGATCTCTTTTGTCCATAGTGTGGTTGGGTTGAAATGCTTGACAACGTCTTTCGCAAACTTGAGTCGCTTTTTCAGATCTGACTCCAAAAACAAACCTTTTCGTAAGGCAGGACGGAAGGCGTAACCCATTACATTGAGAGATCTTCGAATTGTCTGTAGGCTAACATGTGATACACCAGAACAATTTTGAATATGCTTTGCAGTAAAGCGACCACCTTGAGTTTTTCGGACGTCTTTCAATGCCCTCTCGATCAAACGTTCTTCCCGAGGAGTCAACAATGGCGGTCGGCCACGTCACACTTTTGAAGCTTTTTGACAGTTGACACGGTCTGCGTGTTGAGTTGCATGCCTCCACACTGTGGATAAGCTGATCTCACTGAACCTCTTCTGTATTTGTCTTATTTTTATCTTTAAATCGTGGTGCATGATACAAATCATAGCAGACATTCTTGAGGTAACTCGCTTCATAAGGATGAATGTTATGTTGATATATATTATAATACTGTTTAGATTGATTTCTGTTTATAGCTAGGAGAAAAATAGATATATATATTGTTGTTGAAAAAAAAGAAGAAAGTATATTAGAAAGACTGAACTAATCCCACCCCTTGACCCCTCAGGTGTTTTCAGAGAGCACTGTGGCACTAAGTCCTTGGCCCAATATCATCAACCAACACCTGTAGGGGACACATAATAGCTATTTGTAATAGTAAGCAACTCATTTCTTAGTTTTTGTAACAAACTGCCCTTATGAATTTAAAGTCACATGATAAACACTCGTTTTCATTGGTTTAAGACAGATCCAAAATAACTGATTGAAGTTGAATGTTTCTCAACTTTTTTTCGATCCGTTTTGGATCGCTTATGACCGACCTGGATCACGAAATGTGCAACTTTTACGCATGCGTGGATTAAAATTCTGACCCATTCCGTTCCAATCCGGTCTAATCCACCTAAGTGGAAATCCAGCTTTAGATAACATAACAGATTCTTATTTCGTTAGAGTATTTGTGGAGGGTATAGCAGTCTTAAAATTCTCCAGAAAGTCGCTTTTTTAACAATAACAATTTTTTACGTCCACGGTGCGAAAGATGCTGTTAGCTTCATCTTAAGTTCCATAATGATTATGTCAACGATTAAAACATTACATTTATGCAAATCGGATCTTTGAGCTGCAGCAGAAAATGTGAAAATGGCTAAGAACCGAAAAGGACTGCAGTTTTATTCTGTTGGTTGATCTGCAACACAGACAACATCAGTAAACGGTATTATAATAGATGTTCCGAGCACGCAACCGAAGATAAAGTTGTGTAACCAATAAGTAATATCACCGGGGGATTCTTTTCAAAACTTCAGAAACGTTCACGAAATTTTGCCAATAGTTTTTGACGGAAAAGAAGATCTCAAATAACAGTGGCTTATCACCAGTCGAGTCATTCTTGACCAAATATTAAAATACGATTAGGATTCCTCTAATTCAAATCTTTGGTCAAAGATGAAATGCTAGGAAATAAGACCCCATTGTAAAGAAAAATTTTGATAACATGACATTAATGGAAGCAAGAAGATCGATGATAAACTAAATGGAGTGGACTGCTGCATGGAGAGTTGTTCCGTTTGATTTAACTCTTTGCGAAATCCTTTTATTAACAATATGAAAAATAAAATGCAGATTTACTTATTGCAAATAATTTTATGCATAATACCGTTAGGGAGTTTATTTATTTATTAGTATTTACCCAGGATGACCTCTTCAGTTTCTGAAGGTACAGTTATCAATATGAGGTTTCTGCGATGGAGGTCCTAGAGCATTTAAAGCCCCCATTTAGGCTACAAAAGCTGTAATGACGGCAGTCGCTTAACTAGACCACCCCCTTTAGACATCAATCCCGCTCTCAGGCTGAGTGCTAAGCTGAGTGCCAAGCTGAGTGAAACGACTAACACTATCTTTGTTCAGGTCCTTTGTCAAGGATGGGTTGTGCTCGATGACTCGGAGTGGTAAAGGTGGGGTTGGCTAAACAGAGATCTTAGAATTTTGACAAAACCTCCATAAGGCGGATACCTCTAAAGTGGAAACATTTTTTGTCCAATAGAAGTCTGCTATATGAAGGTTCCACTGTATTACGTTACAATTTGCAGTGCAGTTTACTAAAGAATTGCGTACAGTTTGACTTTGACTATTCATCGTCAAGGTATACTATATATATTTTAAGCCTATCACTGGAAATTTTTCGTACGCTTGCTGCTCCGAATGTGCCAAACCATTGACCCCAGCATATCATCATCAATCAGTTTTCTATAAAGCTTGGTTCCCACCGGGCGATAATTTTCAGGTGATAGGCCGATAAATTCATTAATCGCCTTGACAAAAATCGCCAGATTTTGGCGATAGAAAATTATTGGATTTTTATTTCGATTTCACAATACGATAATTTTCTATCGCCACAAAAATAGACGATAATTTACTATTGCCTTAGATCGGCTATAAGTTTCTCTCGCCTGAGCATTGACACCAAAATCTTGGTTATCGCCATTTCGCCTACAAATTCTACTTTATCGCCAATTAGGCAATGAAATTCGTTTTTATCGCCTTGTGAGAAGCTTTAAAGTACTCCCATCAAAAATTACACCATCGATTTAGTCAGATGTTTATTCTTGTGGTTTAATCCTTTCCTTGATAAAAAATTGATAAATTTCGTACAATCAAAACTAATACAAGAATGTTTGGCGACGGTTTTGAAAACCCAGTTATTTTCACAAGAATGAACTTGAACACATGATTTGGAAAAGCATAGAAAAACTGGATGCAATACTTGTGTATTCTTTTTGAATGTTAAAGAGTTTAAGGTTTATCCTGACCATTACGCCCATCGAATCTTCGGATTTCAGGCTTTACTTTCGATAGCAGAAACTTTCGCAATTTTTACCTTCGGGCTGCAGGCTATGTTGGAAAAATATCACAATTATATCCAGGCTAACCGTGAGAAATGTATGTTCTTACAAAGTTTCCATTTTGCTTTTATGTATTGGCATATATTTAGGAAAGAACATACTCCTGGTTTTCATTGTTTTTTCCTGCTAAGCATAGAAGACCCTGAACAGTGCAGAACGTATTTGAAAAATTTCTAAAGAAAACCTTCTACTCCACATATGATCGTATGCTGCGAACACTTTAGGAATACTTTAAAACAACATTCAGCATCCATCGTTATACTTTTGGATTACTAACTATATATGCAGAAATAATCGGTCGTTAGTTTGCGGACAGAAATAACCAACTTTTCCTCAATATATGTACTCGAAAATGCTGTTGGTAAACTCTTAAAGTTTGCTACAGGCGTCATTGTGAAAACATGACGTTAATGTAATCTCCTTACTACTATTTTCTTAAAAGAAATAGTGCAAAAACCAAACTAAATATGTGTATCTTGAACACTTTTGATCAAAGTATAAAGCAAGAAAACAGCATAAACAAATTCTATGTTTCGACTTTACTTCACAGTTATCATCGGGAAAGTAAAAATGAAATTCTAAAAACACGCTATACAGCTATACTGTAATTACAAGTAATTAAAATCGATCAAAGAATACTATTTTCTTACTTCTTACTACTTGCTACTGGATACTACTGTACTACATACCAGTAAGTAAAGTTAAGGAAAAAAATCCCTGGCGCAGTCATGACAGCGACTATAACAATGTGAATCGCAGCTTTGCATTCAGCTTGAAAGCGGAATTGATGACTAAGGGGTTGCCGTGATAACAGTTTCCGTAGCACAAATGGGGGCTTTTAATACTCTAGGACCTCCTTTGCAGGACTCCCATTGATAAAAGTGCCTTTAGGAACTGAAGAGGTAAATAATCGTATGTAAATCAATAAACATTTTACTAAAATGGCCTCAAATCGCCAATGTCTAGAGCAAAAACAAAGATAGTCGGCTATAAAGAAACCTTTTTGACAAAAGAAGCAAGTTTCTATGGAAAGTTTTGAGGATAAACAGAAAGTTCAGGGGAATCTATCAAGCTCAAAGGGGGTTAAGCATGTGGAGGTATGTGTATTACTGAAGATTATACTAGCAGAAAGAGAAATGATTCGAAGATGGTATGATAAAACTAAAGCAAGAAAAGCAACTAAAGAAACAAAGTCTGATAAAAGTAATGGATTTATATGCCTGGTACACTAATGTTGACACACTAACAAAAGAGAAATTGAAAATGGAAATAGAATCTGATGCACCACCAGATCTTATCGCAATAACTGAAGTAAAAAAAGTGAAAAACTTATCACGCGAGCTGATAGAAGTTAACTTATTTCTAGATGGTTGCTGGTGCTGAATTCGAACATCAGAAAGACCAAGACTTGACAAGAGGGATCGTAATTTACGTCAAATAACTGATACATATAAATACAAATTACATATTCTGAAGGAACACGAAATGCCAAAAGAAATGCTCCTGACAGAAATTCGTCTCCGAAATAAAGAAATCATGCTGTTTGCAGCTATCTATCGCAGCCCCAATAGTAAAAACGACGAAAACTCTCAAAATCAACCATTTTCCCGAGTCATTACTAGAATTAAAAAATATGACTATTTAGTCATAGTGGGTGATTTCAATCGCAAGAAAATTGATTGGGGGATACTAACAACTTCTACTTTGCAACACCAGAAATTTATAATGCAGCGAAAGATAGTTTCTGACGCAAAACGTGAATCACCCAATGAAAGGCTGAGAATCAGACACTCCTTCTCTGATACATCTTGTATTTTCGACAGGAGATCAACACTTTGACAGCAAATACGCTTCACCCCCTGGAAAATCTTACCATGACCTACTTAAATTGAAGTACCAATACAAAGCTGAAAAGCTTCAATTTAAATTTGTTCCCAATTTAAAGCTGACTTTAAAAAGATGAAAGGACTTCTTTACATCAACTGGGCAGAGTAAAGGGCAATTTACACGGTACGATTTTTGTCGTACGATTTTTGTCGTACACATTTGATGTATGATTTTTTTTTAAAAGACGCGTGTGTTTACACGTTACGACACTCAGAAGAGAGAAATGATTTTTAATGAAAAAAATGGAGGGTGATGAAGCTGTGCTGCGCGATATCAAAATATCCGCATTTTTTTAAATTGAAGATAACACAAAAGCAAAGAAGAAACGTAAAACACGTTCAGAGTGGACCAAGTAATGGTTGGAAAGAAGAGATTTAAAAGGTCCCTACACTAATTTGGAATTTCGAAATGAAGAAGTTGCCATATATGCCAACTATTTGAGAATGAGACAAGAAGATGTCGATTTTATGCTCTCTCTAATTCAAGAAAATATTGCCAAAAAGATAAATATATTTTGTTTTTTTCTCTTTTCCCTCACTTGAAGTATTGTCTGCTTCGATATGATTGGTTAATTAAGTAAAAGTTTTTTATGAAAATGTGAATACTTTGATGTGGTCCGTAGTGGCGTGGGAAAGTCCTTCCATATTGCTTTTGTTGGCTTCGTTCCGTTCCACCGTTTTTCGCTCACGTGGAGATTGATCAGAGAATTACACGAAGATCATTGCAAATATTTTTACGTCTAATTAAAAATGCGTAAGAAACTAAGATACAAAAGGACCAGTGGGGTGAAGGGTGGTGTGTTTTTTTTGGGGGGGGGGGGGGGGGGGGGGGGGGGGGGGGGGGGGGTCTCTTCTCAAACGATGACGTCAACTGAGGGGGAGGGGGGCAACGCAAAGTTGACGCAGGTTGACAGAGGGGGGAGGGGGGGTCAAAAAGTTTGAAAAATTGGTTGACGTCATTTGTGAACAATCCCTTACACAATGCGATACGACCTGTCCGACAAAAATCGTATGAAAAATCGTACCGTGTAAATTGCCCTTAATTTGAATACTGTGGAGATGATATTGACAAGATGTAGACCAAGTTTGAAAATATATATAAAAAACTGAAGCAGGATGCATACCGACCAGAATATTAAAAGCTGGTAAATGGGTGGTCAAGTATCGCTTTAATGAAAAGAAGAAAAAATACCGCCTTTGGAAAAGATTCATGGAAACCAAAGATGCGGATGCGTATCGCCATTATAGAAATATAGAAGCCGAGTTAGTAAATTGACACGAAAATCTAGATTCTGAGAAGGAGTGAAACCAATCACTGTAAGTAACTTTCAACTGAGGATGGATCGAGAAATTGTATTAAAGTAACTAATGGAAAAAAATCCTTGCAAAAGCACTGGACCATACAGTCTTCACACATATGTTTTCATACAATATTTGAGAAATCCTATACCCTAGGAAAAGTCCCATTTTCTTAGAAGAAGGCTAATATCACGGCCATCTATAACAACAGAGGTGATAAACATTTTGCTGAAAATTACAGACCAATTAGCCTGACTAGCATTACATCAAAAATTTTTGAATCAATTATGCCCACTTCTTCACTGCTCCAAATAACGGATAAAAGGACTGAGATTATTGAAAACGGAGGGGTGATTGGTGTCGTATACTGTGATTTTAAAAAAGCATTTGATACTGTTCCGCACCGCTACTTGATCGAAATATTGCGACATCTAAAAGATGCAGTTCTATCCTGGATCACAGATGTTTTGTTATATATTCATTGATTTTTTGTAATAGATTTCAGAAAGTTGTCGTAAATGGAAGCCGTGTAACTTTTGGAGTGGCCAAGGATCGGTGTTAAGCTCACTACATTTTGTCATCCTTAATAGCACTCTCGTAGAAGTACGGAAACCGAAAATGGACAACCTAACTTTCTTCAAACATACCTCAGTTTCTTTTAAAGTACGTCACTTCCTATTTGAAACCTCATAAAAAGAACCCAATTATTTGCGTAATGTTATTAACCTGATCAACTTGATACTTTAAGTGAAAATTATGGTTTATTGCACAAATCGTGGAAGTTTTTTGGATATTCAGACCTTCTTTTGTCGACAATGTGGTCTAAAAAGGGAATATTACCAAGAATCAATCCTTTAGATTTAACTAATGAAAAATTAATCATAGAGCACTATTTTCGTCAAAATTATAAATACGAACATATTGTCATCTTAGGTGGTCGTCACATGAAGAAAAATTATATCGGTTACGCGGGCTAGCACACTTTGCCGGAATGATTCTATTCCGCGGTCACATGAACAAAATTATCGCAGTAAAGCGGGATGATTTGTATCACGTGATTTTGTTTGCAAATTTTGATTGACTTGATTTTGTTTACTAATTTTTTCGTTTTGATGAGCATGCGCAATAAATGCCAACTCACCCCGCCTTGCCGGGGTAAAGTGTTCACATTATTTTCATCCCACCTTATCTGAGATCTCGGCAAAACAAAGCGAGATCTCGGCAAGGCGAGCTGGTTTGCTGCTCATGTGAACATATTTTCATTTTTATGACAATTTCTTAATAGGCGTAAGATCTCGGCAAAGCGGGCTAGCCCACTTAACCGGGATAACTTTTCTTCATGTAACCACCCTCTTACTTGACATTTATCATGGAAGTAAGTACCTTAAAGAGAAGAATGAGAGTAAGTATATGGCGTAAAAGGAGAAATTTTGATTGTTGAATCAACTCAAGAGCGCCTACATTTTTATTCGAATCCCTGCGATATTTTCGTGAATGCGAAGTCAAAATCACATAAAAAAACATTCAAGCGCTAGTTGGTTATGCGTAAGCAACAAGGATTACACATTTAAGACTTAAGTCAAAGAAAAACTAAAATCGCTAAAATGCCACATTCAAACAAATAATTTGTTGTACAACTAACGTTTGCCGGCAAAATAGAAAATAATTAGTGGTAAACAATAACATTTGTTGGTAGACAATGATAACAAGTGGAAGATGGAAAATAACAAGTGGCAGAGGGAACAATGATAAGTTGTTTCGAACGAAAAAAACAAGCCACGGAAATCTTGCGGGTGACAAATTTATTCAAAATATGAACGGTTGCATGAATCCAACACATTTCTTCAAACTCAAAAAGATTTTCCACATTTACGGCAGACAAAGGTAACATCAACGCTCAAGTAGGAAAAGAGTCCGTTGGTCAATATTCTAACAACGATATTAACGATATTAACGTTAACATCGTTTGTTATCAAAATCCCCTGGAACGTCACATTTCCATCCAAAACCGACTATCAAACCTTTCTGCAAACGAAGAGATATTCCATGAGGCAACACTTTACTACCAAACAGCCCTTGAAAGATCAGGGTACCACCATGAATTCCAATACACCCCCTTGACAACCCAACGACACAAAAAGAACAGAACGAGGAAAAATATGGTTCAATCCTCCATTTAACAACCTCTCCACCAACATCGGAAGACAATTCCTAAACCTCCTAAAGAAGCACTTTCCACGTAACCACAAACTCCATAAACTCTTTAACAAAAACAATGTGAAGGTGAGCTGTATGCCAAACATGAAATCGTTGATAAACAGACACAATAAAAGCTTACTATTAACTGGTGCGAATCCAAGCATAGAAAGAACGTGCAATTGCGTGAACAGAGAAAGCTGTGCGTTGAGTAACAACTGCCTATCAAGCAGCCTGGTATATGAAGCAACCATCACTTCTGACTTAACAAACTACCAGGAAAAGAAATATTATCGGACTAATGGAAAATACATTCAAAAAGAGGTTCTCGAATCATAAATCATCATTTAATTCCGAGAGATACAAACACAACACAACGTTATCAACAGAAGTCTGGGGAGTGAGGGAGATAAACGGTAACCCAAAAATAACATGGAGGAGAGATAAATGCAAAGGCATACACCCCAGAAGCAAACAAATGTATACTCTGTTTGAACAAGAAATTTGAGCTTGCTAATTATACTGGTACCAACTTATTAAACAAACAGACGGAAATCATATCAAAATGCCGTCATCGACGTAAGTTTGAACTTTTGCGACATAAAAGAGATGAGATCACGTGACGTCAAATGAAACCAACAAAGTTGTTTTTACTTAGCTGAAGATTGTTTGCCTATGCGGACATGAAACTCTGACTACTGAGTAATCGTCTTTTCTTGACCTATGTTATTTCAAATTATAATACATCGAAATTATGTGCACAAAGAAGTTTCTCGGTACACTATTATTAGATCCCGCTTTGTCATGAAATACATACCTATTTCAAAAAGATACATCAAGTATGTGTTGTATGAAATGTAAATTTCATATGCTTTTGTCCTTTGTTTTTTTTTTTACGCCATTACTTTTACTCACTGCGTAAAATTACATGTTTTCCGGAAATCTGTTAGCAGAGAATGTGAGGAATATCTTAGTTCAGAAAACATGAAACTTGAGGTTTTCATGTTTTCTGGAAATCAACATGAGGTATGGGAGTTTTCTGTTATAAATATCACATTTTCTCCCCAGAAAACTTCATACCTCTATTTTTCAAATTATCTGAACAGAAAACTTCTTGCTCGTTTCAAAGATGTTGGAAGTTTTATGTGGCTTAGTCTGATATTGGGAAATAATAAATTTTTTGGAAACGACGCAAAGACTATTTAAGGCGGGGTGTACGCGAGACCATATCGTATGAATCTCACGACACGTTGTTCAGCTTTGCACATCAAGCCATTTACATGATGTACCCTGCAGTCACCTCTAGTAACTTTGGCTTACTTAAGTTCTTCCAAATACTCTGGTTCTAATTCATATGCAAATGGAATCTGGTTTTTAAATACACACTTATGCATCCTCATCATGCATTTAAATATTTCAAGATTTCACTTTGTTCACCAAATACTCTGGTTCTCTTTTAAATGTCTGGTTGACTTGGAAACTTTGAATACTCGCTTTTGCATATTTTTCGTGCATTGAAATATTACAAAGGTTTCATTTAGTTCACCCAAACAATCTGGTTCCAATTTAATTGCAAAAAGAATCTGGTGGACTTGGAAACTTTGAATACCCGCTTATGCATCTTCCTCATGCATTGGAATATTACAAAGTTTCACTTAATTCAGCAAAAGTTAGTGAATTTGACAACTAGGACTAAAATTTATGTTATTTTCAACAACACCACTGATGTATTGTCACTCAAACAGAAAAAAACAACAACAACAGTAAAAAATCATGAGATGAACATGCCAAATACTCTTGAAAAAAATATTATACAAATTACTCACTCTTGAGGGAGTCTAAAAATGGATATTTTTTTTAAAAAATATTGTCTTTTCTTTCTAAAATTTCTAATAAAATGTCTCCATCAGCACAAGATGAATATTTTGATCACAAGAATTTTTAGGACATCAATGACATCACATAGGTACTGTGTATGTTTCTCAGAAATTTTAGAGATAATAACACCGTAAGAATAAATATCGGAAGAAACTGTCGGTGCTTTTCTTCCGCTGGCAACATTTTTGGGTAAATGATAAGTTCCTCAAAACAAGTCACACTGTTGGATTGTGAATGGTTTTACACTAGACAGCCTACAAGCCAGGGAAAAATCTGATAGATAGAGCAGCAAGTTGATTGTTCATAGCATATGCATCGTTAGCAAATGCAATTTCAGATTTGTCTGTTGAATTTAGACGTTCAATCGTGTCACAAGTCTGATGAAAAAAATTCAATAAGCATGTAAAATCATTAGATTGTTAAGTGGGACTAAAAGCACTCACCATTGGCACTCTATTACTCACCCTGTCATCTACCATTATTTCACATAGTTCTGAGGGTATTGCCGTTTCTTATGGCATTTCTTGGACAATCGGCTGTTTGGACTTCTCATTTGTACTTAATGGATGGATCACTTTTAAATATGTCCGGAAAGCATTTTTGTGATTGTTGATAAGGATGATTATAATTTGGGGTAGGTGGGTGGGTGGAGAGATTGTCCTAGGACCACCGAAACGATTTTTTTTTATGTAAGAAGTAAATCCTGATAGCCGATCTTCTTTTCGCGCCAGATGAGCGTGAAGAAAATTTTTTATGTTTGAATGAACTTCACTGATCGCAAAGAAGATCTTTTTAGAATGTGCAAGTCTCTGAACACATTACCAGATCTTTGTTGATATATTTTAAAAAGACAGTTTAGAAAAATTAAAAAAGACTAGAGTAAACCATGCCTTGTGCTAATACACACAGAGAGATTTCTTACGAAACCTTTGTTTCTCTATAAAACAATGCTCTATTTATAACATCAAAGTCTTCGCTACATGATTTGTAAAAAAATCAGCTGCATAATATACGTGCGAAATGTGACGTCATGTTTTTGAGTTTTGGTTAAACTTTAAAATTTAATAGAATAGCAATAGATCAAATAAACTGAAAATGAGAATGAACGTCAAAATTAAACAATGCTTTTTGTTAACTATATGAATTCTAAATTGTTGAAGGTGGCCTTTTACAAAGTTTCATTCATTTTATTATACCTTCTTAATGTACATTTTAAAAACGATTATTAAAGCGTTTACCATTGTTTAATGGTAAACAAAGATGAAAGTATTATTTCCCTCTAAATACAACACAGAGATCACGAAAATTGAAATCACGAAAATGGTGGCCGGACGACGCCCTCGAAGAAAAGAGCAAAGAAAAGAGCAAAGAATACAAGCTGGCCTCGCCTTCGCCAACACGATGAGAAAAAAATTCGTTTTCGAACGAGGTTAAGGGTGAATCTCTACCAGACTGAGAAAATAGCGGCGAAAAAAAATTCATGCAATCTGATTGGCTCATGTTTTTCAAGTCATGGCGGAAAAATCAGATTATACAAAAAGTGCCATTTCTACTTCTTGCTGCAGAGATAAAAATCAACCACAAGAACATTTTCTGCTTCACTCTAGGATTTCGTATATAACTTAAATCACTAGCCTCTGCTTGGTATCAACAAAACTGTTACATGCTGTCAGAGCCTCTGCATTCAAAACTTAACATGTCTGGTTATATTCTTCATCACAGCTTTGCTGCCATCTTCTCAAAATTCTTCAGAAACTCTTGAGAAACTCCAAAGGACAAGTGGGAAGATTTGAAACGTTTTGTGGACAACCCTCTAAAAGATAAGTAAATTAGAGCATTGATGATAACGTAAAGCGATGAAATAATTTATGCACTGTCAGTAAAGCATATTCACAAGATTCGTGATTAAACTAAATGGAAACTAAATGCAAAAGTTAACACAAAGTTTTACTTTTAATGAATTGTCTTCTTGAAGTTGAGATTGGTGTGTAATTTGAAGTTTTATGTAAAGTATATACATAAATTTCAAACTGAGCTGAATTTACTTTCAAGAAAAAAAAATCCACAGTATGATATAACACGAAAAAACAAAACAAACCAAAAATAAACGAACCAAATCAAATGACGAAAAGACCACGTTTTTCACATCAGCCATTTTACATTAAGAGATGTTCTGGGGCGAGCCTCGTTTACTCAGTTTTATTGATATAAATGAGACTAAGATAGAAAGAAAGAGCCTCGTGGTGTGAACTCTTTTCTTTCAAATATCTGTTGGGAGCTGTAGCCAAGATTCTGATCATCATGAATGACTTTTTTCATCCGACTCATCCGATGATGATACTTCCTAACTGCTAGTCAGAGTTCAAAAAACCGACTTTGCTGCGACAATTCGACAACATTATCTAACATTGTTACGCCATCTGGTTGTACAAATGATGTATCCGAAGAATCTCCTTTATTACCACTGAACCAATCTTTACCGAGTACAAGTGAAAAAGGCAATGGAAAAAGCAAGGGTAAGACACCGACTTTTTGACAAGCTTAATCATAATTGCCTCCTGTGGTATATGAAAGATTTTGTTTTATAAAACACTTAAAGTTTACTTGTAGACTCGGACGACTTTCAAACAAAAATGATGGAGATGATTTCTAGAGCTCTCAACCAAAACGAAGAAATATTAACAAAGATGTGCCAAATATTGAGAATATAATAAATGGTAAATATTTTTCACTTTCATATTTCACTTTATGTAAGCCTATATTTTTGTTATAATATTTTCTTCTCATCAATAAATAAATAAATAAATAAATAAAATAAATTTTTCGTGTTCTATATAGCTGCGATCAAGATACACTTCGAAAGCAAAAGGACGGCATTGAGAAAAAGTCGGAACAATGTTGAAAGCAGCAAAGATGTGGCAAGATTCCAACGTAGAGTTCATGTAAGCTATTATTTGATGATAATGGCACATAGAAAAGTTAAGAATTTGAATGAAATTGTATCTCACCGGACAGTAGCTTTAAATTTCCTCTTGTTCTTGAAGTTAATTTGTGATCCACATAGTTTCTTTTATTTTGTGAATTTTCTGTCATTTAGAAAGCCCAGCGCAGGACGAAGTCTTTGCGAAAGATCTCAGACAACATTATTTCTGCTACTGACAAGTGAAATTAAATGACGTGTTAGTGATAGAGATGATGTCATTAGAAGAGGAGCAAGTTGAAGATGACAAACGCGTATTTAAAGTCAAAAAACCAAGCTGGGGAAAGAAAATGTACCAGAAATTGCTGAATGCTGTTGTCCGGGAATACGAAAAATCGGCCACAAAACGTGCAAAGGAACAGATGGTGAAGAGACACGAAGGTTCTCCCTCGAAACGTAAACGCCCTGCAAAAAACAAAAAATTGGATGTTTTTTTATTATTACCATACCAGAAAGTTTTAACCTTAACCTTAACATTTAATGAGATTTTTATCTCAATGATATTTTACAATGAGATTTGTCGAGTTCAAATCAATTGATAAGTACATAAAAAAACAATTGAACTACACCAGTTCTTCTTCGATATTATGTTTTAGTATGTGGGTATATAAAAAAATATGAACAGATGTAACAGAATTGTATGGCGTATATTTTAAAACTGAGTTATTTATATTTCTAAGTGTTTAGTTCATAAAAATAAGTGTTTATTGTATATTTACTAGCGTTTAAAAGAAAACATTAACAGAAAAAACAAAATTATCTTCTGAATGTTTCATTGTTCATCTGCGATTTCCCTGTTAGCACTTCTTCCAAGACATGAACTAATAAAAACTGAATTGTAACAGACCCGAAATTCGGCGTTAATTTCGATGATCAACCACTTCTTTAGGTTTCTGAATTCAAAAGTGACGCCTAATTTCTGGATATCTATTATCAGGTTTCAATTTTCACAACTTCATGTTTTCGATCTTTTCCTTCAAAAAACCTCATGTTCTTACAAATAATCTGCGGCACAACATCACCTAAACTGAAAATCTGCTCAGTAAAAGTTGATAATCTTTCAAGTTTTCCTTTATAAATAACTTCAGTTTTCTCTCCGTATTTCCGTCTCGGAGAATGTGCACATTCCTGTCCAGAAAAGTACAGAAAACTACAAATTTCTCCGTAACAGATATCACGGAAAACACACGGAACTTATCAGGTTATCTGCACGAATCTGTGAAAATCTATCCCAGAAAACATGTAATTTCTTGCAGTGACTACTATTTTAATCAATCCTTACAAAGCAGAGAACGAGGTTATCACATTTCTTTGGTATTACAAAGTTATTACAAAGTGGGACAAGCCTTATTACAAAGTGGGACAGCTTTTGTTATTACAAATCGGGACGATTTTATTACAAAATGGGACAGGTATTACAAAGTGGGACAATTTTATTACAAATCGGGACAGGTATTACAAAGTGGGCTTTAACACCGTATTACTGAAAACACAAAAACACTTATTGATTTAATTGGCACAAACAAACCATCTTTTATATAGAATACTCAAGTAATTGCAACATCAATCAGCAATCATGACATGGTTTGTTATCTCAGGAGACTTCACAAAATGAAATTTGAGCAACAGACAATTAGATGTAGAAACCAAGCACACTACAATCACAATGATATGAACAATGATTTTTTAAAAATTGACTGGACTCCTCTATATCTAATAAGTGACGTAAATACAGCTGTACAGTATTTCAATGCCACCGTGAAATTGATTTTCAACAAACACGCACTTTACATCACAAAAAAGGTTAGAGGAAAACCATTCAACTGGATAACACATGAAGTGCGTAAATTGATGATTGACCGTGATAGGCTATTGAAAAAGTCACAAGAAACCAAAAACATAAATGATAGAAACTTATACAAATCAATGAGAAACAAATGCAATAACAAGATTAACTCAGCAAAAGCATCATTTCAACGTAATCTTTCGAATGAAAATGCCAGAGATCCTAGTAAATTTTGGAGCTGCATCAAAAATATTTCCATATAAACTAAAAACTGCAAGTAAAAAAACTTGTAATACCAGTAATCAAGCAACAATATTCCGTATTTCAAAATGCCGTCAATTCATTAAAGCAAAAGTCGTTTCATTTAACAAACTTTGTTTGAAAATTCAAACCTACAGTTAAACTCCGAACAACAGCAAATTTCGGAATGAAACACGTCAGCACAAATTTCGTCACCAAGAAACTTAAATTGTTAGATCGAAAAAAGGCATCTGGGGTAGACGATTTACCACCTGGGCTTTTGAAAGACTGTCGTTGCCACATTGCTGAACCATTAGCTTTTGTTTTGAATTTGTCAATTGAAACAAACACTGTACTACATATCTGGAAAATCGCCAAAATAACTCCTGTTTTCAAAAAGGGGTCACACCATGAGCCATCTAATTACCAACCAATATCGGTACTTCCTGTCTTATCAAATGTATTAGAACATGCAATTCATTCTCAATTATCATCTTAATTAGAGAATCAATGTCTTATTAGCACTCGCCAATTTGGATATCAAAAGAAACGATCCACAAAATGGCTGCAACGTTGCTAGTCGAGGAAATTAGAGAAATGGTAGATAAGGGAAAAATGGTTGGAGTGGTGTTTGTTGATCTTAGTAAGGCATTTGATACACTGAGCCACGACATATTACTAAGAAAACTGTCATCATATATGGTATACAAAAGAATGAACTGTTATGGTTTACTGACTATTTATTTGGCAGGCAGCAGTACGTTCAAGTTGCTAACGATTATTATGCGTTCAGTCACGTTGTAACTGGTGTCCCTCAAGGAGCCATCTTTGGGACCTTTATCGTTTATCATTTACCATCTTTGTAAGTGTCAAATATAGATGTATGCAGACAATACTGTGTTATACTACAGAGATAAAGATTTCACCATCAACGAGAACGTACTGTGAACTTAGATATATTGAAAAGTATTTTACTGAAAATGAACTGATAATAAATATGAACAAAGGAAAAACTGAGGTGATGCTGTTTGGTACCAACAAGAAGTTATCAGCACAGGAGCGAAACCTTGCAGTCTATTTCGGAGAAAGACTTATTTCAAATACCAACTCTTACATATATCTAGGACATACGCTTGATCAAAGTCTTCTTCTAAACAACAGCTTCGAGTCTTCGTACAGCAAAGCATCGGGTCGTATGAAACTGTTGATGTCTCTTCGTACTCATATCACTCCCAAAGTTGCAATGAAGATATACACCTCCACCATACTGCCAATAATTACCTACATGGGGATGCTGAAGCTTCATTTCACTGCAACACAACACCAACGAGTAAAATCTCTGGAAAGAAGAATCTCAACCATGACAGGATAGCAGGTGTCATCAATCCATAATACTATCAAACGGCAATGTTGTCAAGTCGTTAAAAACTGTTTAGAAAAGGAAACTTGTTACAATTTTTGCAACTATTTCCAAATACAACAGAATCAAATTAATACCAGAAACAATGGTATTGCGTTGAAACTTCCACGATACAAACTTGAATTCGGAAAAAGAACTTTTAGATATGTCAGAAGTATATATGGTACAATGAACTCCCACAAGAAATTCGAAATGAAAGTGACAAAAAATTTAAAGAGAATCTTAAAAGTTATTTTGATTAGTTAAAAGGTTATGTACAAAAAGCGAAAGCTCAATCTCATCTCAAATTGTTTTGCTCTTCATACAGTACCTTATTTGTTTTTATCTGTATATTTGTTAATAAAAAAAAAATTTTTAGAGACGTCATTCACCTTTTAGATGCACATACATCAGGCATGAGGACACATGTTGATAACAGTGAATTTTTACTGAAATGTTTATCCTCATTATAAATATTCGTTAATAATAATAATAATAATAATATAAGATTCGAATGTTGAAAATATGTTTCATGTTTGTTTGCATGATGTCACACAAGAGGGTCCTATATAAAACATGATGGAGTGTGACAAGAGGGGGAGGGTGGTTCTTAAATAGCAAATTCAGCGTGACGTTATTATTGAATGCCCCCAAATTCTAGTTGCTGCTCAATAAGTGGAACTTTCACGAGACTAAAAACAACAGTTCAACTTTGCAAATGTTCCACTTATCCAGGATACCACTTATTCAAAGAAATTTAGAGAGATTGATAAGGCGAATCCAAGGACCAGGAAAAATGGTTGCAATTAATGAAGTTTCACTTTTTTTCCTACCATGATTCAAACAGCCATATAACTCCATTCTTAAACAAGGGTGACCTCCTTTTCTTCTTCTTACTTCTATAGCGTACAGTCTGATCTTCTTAGCAATCATTGAAGTTTCAAACCAAGTATATGCAACATCATAATTATTTGTATTGCCAGTAAAATTCTAAAATAACAAAAACTTTGACTATAATAGACAAGAAATTGATTAATAAATTAACTAATGTCTTCCACACAAAGCGTTTCTTCCTATTGTACTACAATGAACTTAATAAAGAGAATTTAGAACGTTTTCAGTTACGTTTGGCTGTTGAAATACTGAAGGTCATACTTTAATCGGAGAAACTTTCGCGGGAGAAACTTTCGTGAGGTCAAAAATTCACGAAATCTTTTGGATAAACTTTCGCGAGTTGGAAAAGTCGCAAAATTTTGCGAGATAAGCTGTCGCGAATGAAGAAATTGATAAATTTTCGCGAGATAAACTTTTGCGAATGAAGGAATTTTTTTGAAATAATTTAGGACAGTTTTTAGAAAACAAAGGAATTTTCCATGCAGGTAATTGACAAAATGCATCCATTCGAATCTGTATTTGTGACGTTCCAGGGGGATTTTGATAACAAATGATAAAATGTTTTATAATGTTTAAACATTTTACACTTTGTTTAAAAATGTTTTTTTTGTTTTCGAAAATGTTTAAAGGGAAATTAAGCCTTAAAATTTCTTTTCTGATTTTGAGCATGAAATACTTCATTTATCCTAGAGGAACACTTTTTTATGTATAAAAGGTATTCCAAATGAAAAAAACTGCTAAAAAAACAACTTAGTTAAATCCCCATTACAGCTTTCGTTATAAATATCATGACGTCACAGAGCGAATTTCATTTGCAGAAACATCAGACATAGGCAGCACATGATGGCATGTTTTTTACGCCTATGTTCTAAAGATACGAGGAATGGCAGAAAAACAACAAAAACAACACGAAGTTATTTATCATTCACCAACATAACAATCTTAAACATCAAGAAACAGCAAAATGTAAAATAAGTTTATCGTTAGCGATTCAAGAAAAACAAAAACAGTCATACTGAAGATTTCATTTTTTATACATCTAAAATATACACATTTGTTCAAAAACTCACTTACGCACATTATACCTGCTATAAATCTAAAACAAATACTTTTTAATAAAGGTTTTATTAACAAAATTTCATCAACAAAAACAACAAAATCTTCACGTTCACGCTATCACTACAAAAAGATCGATCACGCTGTGACGTCAATAATTCGCATGATCTCCATCGGAGAGCTCTTTTGTAAGCAGCAATGGCGTCTGTTGTTAGTTATTAAATAACAAAAAATTGAGTATAATTATTGTTTTTGACAATTTTTAATGATCACAGAGGATTAATGAGACCTTTCTGCAGCTAATATAAAAAATTTTTCATGAAGGATTAATTTCCCTTTAAACGTTTTTACATAAAAAAAAGATGAAAATGATATTTAAGTTTTGTTTACAAAAAGCATTTTCAGTTACTCAACCCGCTCAAAATACTTTAGCCTTCCACTGTCCAAGAAGAGTTCCTAGTTGGTCTGGAATCAATGGAAAATAGTCGTCCAAGGACCACGTCATAAATAACTATGCTATAAATTGTACTGAATAAGTGTAGTTTTACGTTAGAATTTAAATCCTGGAATACGGTTTAATCCGTAATACATAATGTCAGTAATAACTGGTGGCTGTAATTCGTTATTATAACCAGTTATAATACATTTTGTATAACCATTCACTTGAGAGAAAAACATTGACGTCATTAAACTCAATCAAAACAAAAGAACGCACCTTGTTCATAAATACATTTGCATGTAACACATGTAAGTATATTAATGCACTGACTACCTGGTTCTCATTCAGTTAAAGATTAAAGAAACAACAGCTGTTTCAAAAGTTACTACAAATAGAAACCGTCCGCTATAATTCTATAATTCTATAATAGAACGAAGTCGATAAAATTGCTATCTTGTAAATCCTTGGGGAAAAGTTACATGTTTATTTTCGTAAAGATGTATTTTCACTCGGCGAAAGTCGTTGAAAATGGATAATTTTTACAGAAAATGTCAGATCTGGGAAAACGTCAATTATTCTTTTTTAAGAGACATCTCACTTTCGCTAAGTGAAGATGCACTCTTAATCAAATTGCTTAACAACATTTTTAGTTATCTTTATGGACTTCATTTTGATAATATTTTAAGATTCTGAGATGAACTGATGAATGATGTGTGCGACTGAATCAAAAATCAGTACGCTCATATAGCTAAATAGCTGCCGAAGTTACTGCCCACCGTTTTATGGTTTTTATCAAAACATTTCTAACGTTTTTTTCTATTGTTTTTACAACGTTTTTAACGTTTTTTGAAAAACGTTTTATCATTTATTATCAAAATCCCCTGGAACACCACATTTTTCGTTTGCATTGTAGTTACTAAAATGAAGATAAAACTAGTTCAAAAACTACAAAGATTGTTCGTCATCAAGTTCATTGAAAATGTCATCAAAAACATTTCTAGCACCTTCTGGTCCCCGCTCTTCATCATCAGCACTATTGTCATACTCATACTAAAGAAACTGCGAATCGGAGATAATATACTGCAGGGAAATGAATCAACTGATATTGTCATTATCAACGACTGAAAACATTTTTTACATAAATAATATTTGACAGTCTGTGCATCAAAATATGACTGATTTGTTACAAGAAAAAAAAATGTTTTCAAGAAAATCAAATTGGCAAATGTTTCCCTCCCTTACAAATACATAGGTTTTGAAATAGATCTCCGACATTTTGGTAGCTAAAAAATTTTAAAAATTGCAAAAAAAATCTGGATAAACTTTCGCAAATTAGAAATAAGAGCAAAATTTCGCGAGATAAACTTTCTGCGATTAAAGTATTGAATAGCTTTAAATTCAAAGTGACAGTACGCATACTTAAAAAAGTGTGCTTCAATTTCAATTTCAATTCAACTTGATTTATTTAAAGGCTAAATCACTAAAAATTAAGAAACATTGATAATTTTCAAAGATATTTAATGTGACATGAACATGAAAATCAAAATGTAACTTAAGATTCTTTCTCCTGTGAAATATGAAATAGATAAAAATGACACTTTCTTCCTCAAAGAAGATTTTTTTGTCTCTCATCGGACCTAATGGTAGAACAGAAATTGTTTACTGACATCGTAGTGTAGTGGTTATCACTCTCAGAATTCATGAGAGTTCTGGGTTCAATTCCCCTTTGCAGTGATTCACCATGTGTAAGTAAATATACCACAGTGTCACATAGACCCATGATTTGTGAAGGAAATTGGGTGGATAATGCACCAGGTGTTGTGGGAGGTCATCCAGGAGAGCAACGTCCTGTGATTGGGTTTGTGTAACTCATGAGAGTCTCAAATACTTTGGCCCCTTCAATCTATGCCTTGTTCCCTCCCTTCAGTTCACTGAGTGTTGAACAATGAACAGATACTCAAGGGTTTTTTCATGCCTAACCATCTTGTGCTTTAAACAAGTAAACAAGAAAACAATTTTTCATATGGATAAAGTCTACTAGGTTCCATGCAGTAATGACTACATCTTTTACATCAGAGAAAGAAAAGACATATATCTGTTTGTTGCATTCTGCTTCACTTTTACAGTCAGATTTGTCAGAAACCGTTATGTTACTAGTTATATCATTTCAGGAATTACATCACTAAAGCATCATCAAAGTTAAATGTTAGAATGTTATGTTTTACTAGACTTATGTTTTACAAGACTCAGGTTCTTTCTTTGCATTTTTATTGAGGATGACGTACTTAGAGGAAAATTCCTCGATATTCCTTCAATTTATGTATTTTACAGGATTTCATTCTTACAAAATTTTTTTCAAAATGGCGTCTCACGACTTTATTTGTACGCGACTTTTACCAGTTTAGACAGCTTGTGACAATTAATACTCACGACTTTTTTTTGCAAAAGACTTTCACGACTTTTTGTGTACATGACTTATTGTGACTTTAAGGTAAAGTTATCTGGCAGAAATTTAAATATCATTCTTCTTTTATTCTTCTAATTATCTACTTTTCTTCTTCTTCTTTATTAAAACTAAAAGCATAATTGCAATTCATAGTAACCTGTGATGGAGAAAGTATTTGATAGAAGAAATTTTTAACAACAAAAACTACTTTCGCTTTTCAAGCCTTGTGGTCCGAAAAATAAAAACAATTCTAAATAGAAAAAATGGTTTTCAGTGGCTGAACATTTTGGCTTCCAAAGGAATAAAGTGCGAACTTTGCATGAAGAGGGAAAAACATATTGAGTCCAGTTACATTTGCAAAAGATTCTGAGAACTATTGAAGATCTACTATTTCAGATCACAAAAAAATTTAACAACAAAGCAAAATAAACTAAAGGTCCTCACAGTAAAGAATGAGATTAAAATAAATAAAATTAGTAAAACTTGGTTACATTGGTTACATTGAATTTTGCAGCATAAAACATTACTTTTTAGGTACTGATTCAGAAAATGTCAGACACCAATAGAGAGAGCTTCGTAAACTTTCCAGATGATATACTTAAATACATGGTATCAACTGGCTAGTTCTGATTTGGTTCTTGTCCCACCGATTAGAATTGGCATTAACGGATAACCATGACGATGTTTTGACTCCAAGACACAAAGAAATTAATGAACTTTTTCTATTCGTAACATAAATCCTCAAAGAATTAAAGAGAGATAAGTAAATTGCATTTGATTTTTAAAGAGATGTACGCGTTTGCTCATAATCGGCAAGCCATTTTAAGCCTCAGCAACATGGTGGGTTGCTCATCTGCTTAGGAGTGTGTCTGGACGGATTAGGCGTTATCTACAGCACTGAAACTGTCACAGCAGATACTTCCAAAACAAATGATAAGGCAACACTGGAAGGTAAGCGGAGATTGTTAAGGGATGAATATCCTACTATGTTGTGGTTGTTCATCTATCTTTTGAACCCAGCCAAAAAAATTCCGTTTAGTGTCACAGAAGGAAGATTTTGGCATAATTGAGACGGTTGATCAATTAATGTTTCTTATGTATTCTATGATGAAACAGTGATTTGAAGGAACCCTGGTACTATCTTTAAGTTGCCCCATTTACATAAAGCCACATGTGGTGTAATACTGGACAAAAACGAAAATAGCACCACTGTTTACAAGCATCAGGACATACATCTTGACTACTACGAACAGGACAGGAGAGTATTCGAAGAAAACCCTCATAACAATGATATAGCTAGTACTGCTATTGCTGGTGCTTCTCTTCTTCAAGATGTTTGTTGAGCTGTTTCATGGATTCATGAAAATGGATTGTTCCAGATGGCCTGAAAATCATTTGCAAAATAGTTCAAAAGTTTCAAAAGTTTTTCTTCATTTCGCAAGCTGTTTACCAACCATAACTATTGAAATGACCTCTACCAAGTATGTAAGCTTGTTTATCTGTGTCATGAAGTATTTTAGTGACCTCATTTACTCACCACTCAAGATGTGGCAATTGTTACACCAGTTTAAAAACAAACACTGATGGATGAATATCTTCTTGACTTCTGAACTGTGTGTGCTAAAATGCCTTACCCGAAAAGGCTTTCCTTAGTTTAACCTTTGTGATCGCGTTCCCAAATGCCATCGTGTAGGTCAAAATTTCTATGTATGTGAATATTGAAGTTGGTCACTCCTATGACTTCACATAACAAAAAATTGTCGTGCTTTCTTGCTGACGGAAAAGAATTTTGTAAATAAAGTTTAGCACGATTCATTTTGCTCATTGATTTTATTTCCTGTTTCATAATTTTTTAAATCAACTGCAGGAGGATACATTTTAGAAACCTTCAATATTTTTTTGGCTTGTTTCTTTAAAAACACATGCAAATAGAAAAGAAAAACTAGAAGCTCAGTCAATCAGATTCATCATTCAGGATTCTTCATTAAGGCGGAAAACACCACTTCCTAAAAATTTCCATAGACAGGAAAGGTAACGAAAGAATATCAAAATCTGATTGATTTATTTCTTTCCTTTCTTTTCTGTTTGGATCAAACAAAAAAACTTGATTCAACTTTTTTCTAATCATTCCGCAGACAGGAATGGAAAAGAAGAAAAGAATAACTAGCAAAAGAACAATCACGTTCTTTCTTTATCATTCGTCCATTCCTATTCTTTCCGCAGAAAATTTTCCAGATGTGGAAATGAGTGACAGTCACTGGCTAGTGTAACTCAGTGGCAACAGTTTTTCTTTCATGAAATAGCTCTTTTAGCTAAACCAAATCCAAAAACACCTCTTAAATTGCCAGTTTTTTCCACCATTTTATATTGGGGCCTGTTACAAAATGTGTTGCATTTTTCGAGAAAAATATAACTCCACAGTTACGAAAAAACATGGTCATTATGTTTTAATCAAACCTTTCCAGTTTCTAAAAACTGCTAACTTCTAAAAATCATTAATGGGGGACTTTTACTAAGATATGCAGTATGTTATGTATCACATTGGAGTTTCTTTTATGTCGGCAGATATTTAGAATTATTCAGATAAAAGCTTTACTTTTAATTATCAAATATTTTTTAGTGAATTGCATCACAAATTGTGTATGAATTTTGCCAATGATTTCCCTCAAGTGAAAGTCCAAAAACGTTGGTATCATCTTTTGCACAAAATGTCCGTACAACAAATTGAAAAGAGAACTTAATAAAATTTTACATGCACTCATGCAATTCAAAAACTAACAATTGAATACTTCAAGCAATCAATTTAAACCTCTAGTAACTGACTCAAATAATTCAAACTAACATATGATTCCCGATTTGCCCTGAACTTGAAGAAAAAAATGTGTCTGTCCGACATAAAAATTCAAAATGTCTTTTGAGGGTAAATTACGCATTAGCATGGAATTCTCTGCATTCAAATTTTCCACTCGAGGCAATGATGGAGCCTGATGCGATAAAACATACAGTAACAGTATGCAAATACGGAAATTCACAAGGCACGAAGTGGAGTGACGAGGAATGGCTTTCAGTGCCTCCAATCGCCACCGATGACGCCACCAAGGTGTTCCACGATCAGTGGTACAAGAAAGAAGGTGGAGCATTTCAACATGATAGATATCAATTGAATTGAGTCAGTATGTGCATAGTGAAGAACTGGTGGGTAAGGAATAGAATGGATTCAGTGCCCCACGTTGTGTAGTATGGTTCCTAGGTTGTTTTTACGCATAATGGTGTTTTCATTTTCTCTTATAAAATTTGTTGCATTAATTACATGGTTGGTTGAAATTTAATTTAAACTTAATTTTAAATTAATCTGAAATTTCCCACCAATTTGAAATTTCCTTCCAATAAATCTTAAATTACCCACCAAGCTAAAACGTCAATCAAATTTCAGCCAACCATATGATGAACTGGGATTAACATGGTTATTTGTAAAATTTATTCCTGAAATTTGTTTGTTTGTTTTTCAAATACAACCTTGGGAAATTAATTTCAAATTTCCTTCAAAGCTTTGTTATTACTAATATAAATCAGCGTTTTAGTTCCTCATACAGTTGACTCCTCTCCCCATCTCGACTACTCTTTATCTCAAACATAAAGCTCGGTCCCTTGGTTGCTTTTGTACTGTTTAAGCTATTTATACCTCTTTATCATGAACTTTCTCTATCTTGAAGAAGATTCTTGGTCCCTTACGAGTTCAAGATAGAGAGAATTTACTGTATTTTGATTTCAAAGCTTTTAGAAATTTTATGTGGATTAAAATACATTCCTTTTCCTGTGAAATTATGTGTTGAAATTGTAAATTCTAGTGGTCTAGAACTTAAGTTGCTAAAATTGCTTTTAAGTTTTCTTTTATATGTCAGACGGACAAAATGTTTTATAAGAACTTTAGAGAAAACTGTTTAATGTACATTGCTGAAACATTACCATAAGATGAGTAATATTATTTGGCACTACTTCACTTTTATCTTGTTATGATTTCTTGACATTAAAATTCATGTTGAAGAATGTCTGTCGGACTTTGTCCGTCCAACATAGTTAAACATGCTATTATCGTTGAAATTTTTCCAAAAAAAAAAAACGCTGAACAAATTATGTTTTTAAAATTGGCGATGTTAATGTTTGTTTTTGCTATAACCAAAAAATTAGAACTCTAAATTCAATTTTGAGAAAAGAGACAAAATCAGTGAAATAAATTACATAGACAAAAGGGGCATGCAGTCATTTTTTATAGAGTTTTGAAGTATCGAAATGTCCGTCCAACATAAAAATAGGTTTTGTAACAGACCCATAACTACACTTGTGGAAGATAACTACTGGAAAAGTGAATAACCCTTATTTCCAGCACTGTTCTTACATACTATCATACTCATTTTAACATTCATTTTCCACTTACATGCACATGCTATAAAGCTTGTTATATTGTTGATACCAACACCTAGGTTGACACATTAATGAACATTTCAAAAGGAATACAAACTCTAATGTATACAAACATATCCACAAATGCTGGTTCTATCAAGGTAATGCTGCTCATGTATAGCCTAGGCATGTAAATAAAACCATAACAGTCTAACTTTACTCTCTTCTATCTTATTATGCTACCTTTTATTTTTTTGACATTTCTATTGCCCTTGTAATTGTTTTCTCACATCTCCATTTTTTTGTTTTTTTCTGTGGAGTTTTCTATTGTCAAGCTGTTTCTTTGTGATTTTTTTAACTATAACATTTCAACACTTATACTTACGTTGTTCTTATTAAAACAATTTAGTTGTCTAGTGTTTTTAAGAAGATTTGAAAATATACTTTTACAGTACAAAACATCCAAATTTTTACTTTTCTCAAGTTATACCTTAAGTGAAGAAATTTTTGCCCAAGAAATTTTCCCGGAATCCGTCAAAATTGCTTAATCGCGAAATTAAATTCTGCAAAAATTAATTATTTTTTCTCTTTTTTTCGGCATATTGGATGACAATATACATTTTCCTGACGTTATACCCTTTGATAACATCATTTTTCATCCAGTGGCTGGTGTTAACTGGGTATTAGGGAGCTTTAGCAAAGAGGACGGAGCCATCTAGAACGGGTGGTCACATGATGTAAACAATGGCTCCTCTGTAGCAGATTTATTTTTGTTTAGCAATCATAACATTTAAAACTAAAACGCACGTGAAAAAACGTAAACAAGGATGGTGACTTTTCGGAAAACTCGAGAAACGCTTCTGTTTGCACACAGTGATGATGAATGACGAAGAGTTTGCAATTCTTTATGATATCAACACAAGTCAAAATCCTGATTTTCCCTACTGGAACTATGAGCCCTTTGATATAGCAAATATGAGCGAAGCAGAATGCTGGACAGACTTCAGAATGTATCGAAATGATGTTATAAGACTAGCTAATGTTTTTGACATTCCAGAAGTGATTCACTGCAAAAATAGAACAAAATGTCCACAAATCGAAGCCTTTTATATTTTCCTCAAAAGGTTTGCCTACCCTTGTAGGTACGGAGACATGATTCCACATTTTGCTAGGTCAGTTTCAGAACTTTCTCTGATTTCCAACCAAGTCATGGATCCTGTTTACAATCACTTTGGACATAAAGTGACAGATCTCAACCAACCCTGGCTAAGACCCAATAGACTTAAAGAATATGCAGAGCCAATTCATCAAAAAGGTGCTCCACTGCAAAATTGTTGGGGTTTTGTCAACGGCACTGTTCGCCCAACTTGCAGACCAGGAGAGAAGAGCAGTGCTAAACGAATCTGGTTTAATATGGCAATTAGCAGTGTTTTCTAATGATCAACAAGGCCAGCGTCTTTGTATATATGGTGATCCTGTCTATCCTCTTCGCAGACATTTAATTTAATTTAATTAGTCCTAATCTAAATGCCGATCAAGAAGCTTTCAACAGCGTAATGAGTAGAAGTCGAATTGGAGTGGGTTATTTCAAATTCTTAGATTTTAAAAAAACTTTTAAAATAGGTCTTAGTGCAGTTGGGAAAATGTATTTAGTTTGTGCGTTGTTACACAATGCAAGAACATGTATGTACCGAAACATCACTTCGAAATATTTTGATGTCCCACCACCAGAACTGGAGGACTATTTCAATTAAAAATTAGAACTATAAAGATGTGTAGAAACTTTTTTAGAAAGTCGAAAAAGGGTACACAAATTTAAAATTCAACTCAATTCATTTGTAGAAAATTTGAACAAAAAGGTAAACATGAGTGTGTATTTTTTTAGAAAATTGCAATTAAATAAAAAACAAACAAGATATGAAGTTATGTTTGCTAAATGCAGTATATTTTTGTTGTATATTGTAAACCGTAGAAATTGTAATGTTTTTTAATTTATCTACCAAAGAAGTTGGGAACAAAATGAATAAAATATTCTTCAAAACTGAAACTCTTTTATTAATAAACAAAATTTAAGAAAAGTAAAATAACTTCTACTCCATGCATAATAAAAATATAAACAGGTTAAAACTACTGGCTATAAAGTGCCAATATAAGACAAATTACTGTGCTCTTATATGTGCTTTATTGTAGGGGGTGGATAGCATTTTTTTCAAATTATTTTAATCTTGAAATCAGCTGATAGCATAATACTCTGATTTTATGTTTTCCACTGATGAAAACTCTTAAAATTACGAAGAAAATTAAACTCCTACAACTAAACACTAAGAAGAAAATATCAACTCTTCTCAACAAAAATTTTTAATGTAAACAATAAAAAAGTTACTAATTTTCTTTGCAAAATTTCTCTAGCATTGCCAATGTTAGCTGTTGGGTTTGCTGCATTTGATTGTTCATTAACGTCATCATGTTTTTTTTATTTTCCTGGTCTCTTTTCATCTTTTCAGCTTCAAGTTCTAGTTTTTGGCATTGAAGTTGGAGTTCTTGTGCTCTTTGTTGACTTTCAATTTCAAACCTTTCCCTGAGGTATGCCATTGTCTCGCTTCCAGACGACCTACGCTTTTTCGGTTTCACATCAGAGTCTGATTTACGCTTGGTAGTCTCTGCAAAGGTTTCCATTGCTTTCTTTCGTATATCCTCTCCTTGTGCTTTTCCTTTTCAGTTTTTTTGTTAGCTTTGTTGTTGTTTTCAGCAAGGGTATTCTCAAATTCAGCAATTTGAGACAAAATTTCTTGAAGTAGAATATCTTATTCTGATACTTCTGGACTAATACCAGTAGCATTGAGTTCTTTCATCCTTTGCTTGGTTTTGAATCTTTGTATAAGTGTGCTAGTTTTTTCTCTAATATTGTCAATTTGTTCATGAACTCTTTGGAAGGATTGAGATTATTAGCAATTTTTTGCCATCTCTCGCCTCTGTCTCTTGTTTTTAAATTGATGAGGCTGGACAACCAAAACCTCACAAAGTAACATGGTTTCTAACATGGGTGTCCAGATGAGTGAAGGTGGTGGTGTTTGTGTGTCTCTTGGTGCTGGAGTGTTAGTAGTTGAGCTAAAAATATAGATAAACAAAATATAAGCAAAGCTACATGATTTTTCAAACCGGGAAAAGTATGCTTAACAACCATAACAAACACAGTTAATCAAGTTCACACTAGCTAGCATATATAAAAAAAACCCAAACAAGTGAAGTTATTCCACACACATGATTTATAAAGTAATATGTATGATAAAAAAGAAGTTAGAGACCAAAATATTTTCCACTTTTTGAAGCCATTTTATAGACAACGCAAAGTGATTTCAATGTGACTGCTGAGGAGAAATTTTAGGTAGACTAATGTTTTTATTTAAAAATGGATTCATGGCAAGCAACAACGGGACAACAATTGAGCAAGAAAAGTTGTTCCAACGCAATTATCCATGTCATCACTAAGTGTTAAGCCAAAGTAATAGTAGCACAATTGGCAATTATTACTTCTTCTTCTTCTTCTTCTTCATACATCATTGCAAACTCAACTCTTGTAAACACATAACATACTGCTCGCTTTTTTGTTTTAATATTTGATTTGATTTTTAAATATGCTTTCAAATACTCTTGTGTATTTTTTTCAAGAATTATAAAAGAATAATCAACACTGAATTTCTCAAACGTGTTATTCTTATTAAATTCCTACGTGTAGATTTTTAAAAAATAAGAAAAAAATAACAGGTGCACTCAAAATATCGTATTATTCTTCATGATTATTCTTTCGTGTAATGGGGCCTTAAAATTAAATTCTGTGAAACATGTTAAAAATGGTCAATCGCGGAATTAAATTCTGCAAAAATCTCTTCCCTTAAGGTATGCAACATCAAAGATTCCTTGTGTGAACCTCTGTCTAAAACTGTCAGTCCTTCTTAAATGCGTAGGTCCAGCACCATAGAAAAAAAAACATCAACAAAATCATCAGAAAGCAATAAATTGAAAAGCATTGGTATATTGAAAAGGAAAAACACATCATAGAGCTAACGAAATAGCACTCAGTGGAGACATCACGGATTTTTAAATAATTTGGCAGCAGTGCTTTGAATAACCCTATCTTTCCTGTTCACTATTTGTGACGTTCCAGGGGATTTTGATAACAAACGATAAAATTATGATGTGGAAGACCTGTCGACCTTGAGAGATATATCATTGATCCCCGTTAGCTACAAGGTATTTTCATGAGCTATATGTGACGTTCCAGGGGATTTTGATAACAAACGATAAAACGTTTAAAAACGTTTAAACGTTTTTCATTTTGTTGAAAAACGTTTTTTCATTAACGAAAAAACGTTTTCTTGTTATGTGTGCAACGTTATAAACGTTTTTAAAAACGTCTTCATAAACGTTTAAACGTTTTTTAAAAACGTTTTTTTAAAAATGTTTTTATAAAAAACGTTTTTACATTAATCCATTTTTTCACAAAAAACATTTTCAACTTTAATCGTCCAGCGGATTTTGGTATCGTTGCATTTCTCTGCAAACGTAAACAAGTTTCGTTTCAAGAAGTGTCCAGCGGTTTGTTTATAATCAAATTCGTATGCGCCATTTTTGGAAAGTTCGTTATTAAAACCAGTTATAATTAAAAAACTTTTCATCTTTTACTTCATGATTCTTTGATTTTATTTTGATTTTTAATGAACAAGGTGCGTTCTTTTGTTTTGATTTATTTTAATGACGCCAATATTCTTCAAGTGTGTACTTTTTTAAATATGCATTTGCAGGTAACACATGTAAGTATATTAGAATACATTGATTACCTGGTTCTCATTCATTTAAAGATTAAAGAAACAACAGCTGTTTTCAAAGTTTCCACAAATAGAAACCGTCCGCTATAATTCTATTGATTCCATAATAGAACAATTTGATAGAATTGCTATTTTTGTAAATCCTTGGGGAAAAGTTTTATGTTTATTTTCGTAAAGATGTATTTTCACTCGGTGAAAGTAGTTGAAAACGGCTAATTTTTATAGAAACAGATCTAGATAAACCTTAATTTCTCTGTTTAAAGAGACATTTCACTTTCACAAAATTAAGTTGCACTGTTAATCAAATTACTTGGTAACGTTTTTAGTTATCTTTATGGACTTCATTTTGATAATGTTTTCAGGTTCTGGGGCGATTGACTGTCACATGATTTTGATTCACCCAATCAACGGCAGCGGCCGTATGACTTGCTGAAGTTAAACCTCCGGAAAATTTCAACTAAAGGCCAGTTTCCACTTTATTCAACTCAACTCAATTCTAAATCAAAAATTAGTTCGCTTATACGTGCGACGACAGCAAACGATATGAAAACCGTTCCGTCTTCTCTGCCCAATACAATAAGTGTGTGTATAGTTTCTGCTCTTTTGTGATTCATTGAAGATGAATATCTTTTACGTTGTCGCCCACGTTGCCATCGTACTTTCGTAAGTTCCCTAATAGCAGCCGAAGCAAGAGCTCTTTAGCTCCTTATTTTGAAGCATCAATTTTAACAATAAAAACGTTTTTAATGATAAAACGTTTAAACGTTTTTAATGTTCTGCATAAAACGTTTTATTTAAACGTTTAAACGTTTTCTCTTTCGAATTCTTGAAACGTTTTTGACTTCTGGCAAAAACGTTTAAACGTTTTTATAAAAACGTTTTTAAACGTTTTTTTCTATTGTTTTTGCAACGTTTAAACGTTTCTTTAAAAAACGTTTTATCGTTTGTTATCAAAATCCCCTGGAACGTCAGATTTTTCCCTCTATCCTTTAATATGACAAAACTGTTTTAATAGTCTTAAATGAGCTTAATTAATGAAATTCTACCAAACAAACCTTACCTTTCCATCAAGAAATTCAATCCAATTGTGATCATCAGTTTCTGCATACATCAACTTAAACTTTGTTATATAGTTGTTCCATATCCAAGGATCACCTTGGATAGCTATACCATTTATAATGGTGATCCTTTCCAAGTTTACCTAAAAAGAAACAGCTTCATAAGCATACCTTCAAATCTAAGTCAAAACATCAAAATTAACAATCTAATCCAAGCTCTGCATGATTAGGGAAACATTTGAAGCTCAAAAGATTGCAACTAAACAAAATAAGAACCTTATAGCAGAACTCGCATCTCAACACTGCATTATCATTGCATTGATAATCATAGTGATATTCCTGCTTAGAAATACCTATTTTTCCCAACTGTCTCAAAGAAAACCCAAACAGTCGAATTGATAACTTATTTCAATACTATGTATCCAAATTTTTTAAAATTCACTTTTGTCTTAAGGCTGAAATACACTATCATTTTTCAATGATCATTTTTCAATGATACATTCCAATGACATTGAAAATTAAAAATTTTTGCGCGAATACACTATCATTGAAAATTACAAACATGGTTTCTGAGGAAGAAACAGCAGCTGCTGTCGTTGTTTACATTTTATCAAAAAAGAGAGAGTTGAACGCAGAAAACCAAAAAAAGAAGTGCACGGGTAAAGGCATGGCTAAATGGACGAAATGAACGTGGCATCCATAATACCCTCATGCATGAATTACGTGTGGGGGAAATCGCAGAATATACGAGATTTTTAAGAATGCCACCAAATATTTCGGATGAGCTGCTTCATCTCATAGACGGTGATATTACGAAAAAAATACGAGACCCAATCCCTGTTCAAGTTAAAGCACATTGTCCCAGTTTATCCTTGAATTTTGCGAAGCTATTTACATGCGATTAAAACTTGGTTAACTCCTCCAAATTTCAATAAATGTTTCAGTTGCTTTTTGCGTCCTTCATTTCCTCATGTAAGTGTCTAAAATCACATCGCGTGCAACGAACACGTGCGCGAAAACAATAGATTCGATTCGAAACAATAGAAAAAAAATGACATTGAAAAATTAAAAGTTGAACATGTTCAACTTATCATTTTTCAATGTCATTGAAAATGAGAGTATAAAAAAAGAGATATTTTTCTGAATACACTGTCATTTTTCAATGATAATTGAAAAATGATCATTGAAAAATGATCATTGAAAAATGATAGTGTATTTCAGCCTTTAGAAAAGGTTGTGAGCTCATAACTAAATACCAAACTGCTTATCCCACCATATTTTGAAGTTGCTTTTTGTTCAAATTCTTTATAATTATGAAGGGAATGAGTAGTCATTTAAAATAACTTTTTCTCAACATAATTTTGCACAAAAATATTCCTTAAAAATGTCAATCATGTTTATCACTTAAACTGTGAAACTAGCATGACCTTGAGATTTCTGATACAAGGAATCTGTTAATAGAAGGATAGTGCTCAAATACTTCAGGTATGGCTAGAAACAAAAAAATCATGTCACCGGAATTGACTTTCATACTGATGGTTTTCAAAGACAGGGTTGCCAGCAGAAATCAAATTTCTATTTCAAGGTCTTTCAAGGTAATTTTTTAGTAATTGTGACCGTCCATGGGAAAAAAAGTACATTTCATTTTACCGGTAAAATATACCGGTATTTTTACCGCTAAAGATGTAGTTTCGATATTTTTACCGGTAAAATTTTCATTATACCGGTAAACTAATTATATTATCGGTAATTACCGGTACACAAATTGATCAATACTTTTATCGGTAAATTTACCGGTAAATCTAAATCGATCCAATTTTATTGGTAAAGTGCGAATTATGATAGTTTTTAAAACGAAAAAAGAGCTAGCTTTAAGAGCTATTTTACCGAATCATTTATGGTACTACGTTACCGTAGCGTAATAATTTGAAAATCATTTTACCTCCGGGATACTTAAAAGTCGTCAAAGAATTCACATCGAATGTTCAGTAATCGAATGTTTTTAGATGAATATGCACTGCAAAGAAAATAAACGATCTTCCTAATGTCTTCTCGTGTACATGTTTTTGTAGTAGTATGAAACCAAATTTTAGCATTTAGTTCCCAGGATCTTTCGACTAAAATATTAATGCTATTGCAGTAAAGGTCTTCGAAAGGTTGTACAAGGAAAATTACGTCGGTTCCATCACTTCCTGCTAACACTCTTATGCTCGACTGTTGTATGACAATGAGACTCGAACGGACAGAGGAACTACCATTTGGAACCTTGCCACAGGTTTTCCGACTGTCCATCATCAACATTGACTACTGCGAGAAGAGTGCGCACCCACGCAAGCTTTACAGCCAGGACATGGGAGAGTTTTGGAGCCCTGAGCTTTCAGACAATCTTCCACGTAAACCTTATGATGAAAAACTGTAGGAAACAGGTAGTATTAATGTTTAAACAAAGGTGAGTATTTCAAAAGAGAACTTTTGCAACTCGTCAAGCCAACGTTAAAATGTTTTCATTTTGTCTTTTCCCAAATTCACTCTTTATCGGGATATTATCTGAATAAAGTTACAAAAGTGAATAAAGATCACTAAAAACGTTGCGATATGATCGATTCTTTAAGGACACATCTCCACTTGTTGAAGGCGAAATATCTGTTGAATAAAATAAGTCTCAGCTGACTTTCCCTGAGGAAAATAAAAATAAAAGTTTTCGTCATGGGATTTACAAAAATAACTTAATAGAATTAGAGCGGACGGTTTTTATTATTGCCAAATTTCGAACAAACTGTTTTATCTCTTATTTTCAGCTGAATGAGAACCAGGTAACGAGTTGATTTTGATACACAAACGAATGTTACCTGTAATATATACATAAAAAGAGTATAGATTACCAAATGGCTGTTACAAAAATTTCCCTGTTCATTATAATAATTGAATAACGCAGTCTTTTTAAATGGAAGATTTAAACCTATGAAGAAAAAATCATTAATAAATTGTCGACACATCATCCTTTCTTTTAAAGGATCTTTCAACCGTCTAATTCATGAGCAGGTGATTAGTTTTGTTTCAGAGTTTATTGACGTCAATTACTTCAGCATGAATAAAAACAAGAAAGAAACATATTTGAACAACCAACGATTAGGTAATTTATGACTTGACCGGGTCTTAAAAATGGCGGAATTAGTATAAACAAACATTAACATTTTCGAAAACATGTTATTGCTATCGATTAGCCACTTTACCTTACGTCTGAGACGCTACCGGTAAATCACATTAGGTATTTTTTTACATTACATTACGATACCGATAATTATCGGTAAAGCGGTAAATTTATCAATAAAAAATTAAACCGGTAATCGCTAAAAAAATCTTAAGTTACCGGTAAAATTACCGGTAATTTTCGCATATCAGTAAATCGAATGTACTTTTTTTCCCATGGACAGTCACAATTTTTAAGGTCATTTTCGGGATAAAATCTAATGATTCAAACAGTGTCACTGACACAAAACAGTAATTCTCAAGAAAGAATAGTCCAATACCTTATCAGTGATAATTTCGTCAGGGAAAAATTTTTGCTTTGTGCTGAAAATTTTACCCCAACGAAAAGTTTAAAAAAGTGAAATTTATAAGAAAGTATTGACAAAATTTTCCCAGACAAAATTATCCCCGTAAAGGTAATCAACAGTAACTCTCCCTTCTATATAAACTGTAAAAACAATAAAATACATATACATGTGCAATATCTAGTGGTGACTAATGTTTAGCTTATATAAAACTTTATGAAAACATAAAAGTACTTTTCACATAAACAATGTATCAGATACATTAACTTCAAAAAATTTCAGACTGTTTAATTTCGGACATTTAATTTTCGGACACAAAAGTTTAGACGTGTTTTTCGAATTTTGGGCTGATTTCGCACAAAAATTTCGGAAAAAATTGAAAGACAACATTGGATTTCAGATTCCATATCTTATTATACTAATTCGCGTTGTGTGTCACACTTTTATTTTAGAGAGTGACATATTTAACTAAATTTTACGTAGGATTTCTTATATTGTCCGCGTAAAACCACGTAGAGGCGAGAACGTTTTTTTCTCTGTAATGACGTCAGATTCTACTGTATCATTGATTTGACATCAGTTTTTTTTATCAGTACATACAACAACTTTCATACGCTTACACGGGACACAAGTTCATTTTCGTAATAAAAACCGGTAAGAAATGTTTTGCCAAAGATGTATGTTGATTGCAGGCAGCGTGTGACACAACACAAGCTGAACATGGGCGACGAGCGAAGCCGCCTTGGCAGCTAGTCTTATTATACTAATTCACTTTGTGTGTCACACTTTCATTTTAGAGAGTGTCATATTTAACTAAATTTTACATAGGATTTCCTACATATCTCCTAATACGCGCTGTGCATCCAGTTTTTATTTTAGAGGCGAGAGACACTTTTTTCGCGATTAGTATAAAAGCATGTGGCATTTGACGTCAGTTATTTTTGTGATCACGGGGAATCATTGCATTGCATCCCTAATTGAACATGACGTTTTTGGGGAAATATCTCGAGAACCAGTAGGGATAGGGATGACGTTTTTTAGGGTCTGCGATATGGGTGATGGGGCAATGCAAAATTTGGACCTAAATTTTATTTGATACTCCGGCTATGACGTCATCAAATGCTTTGATCAGCCATATCTCTGCAATGGTTGGTCGTAACGAAACAATCCAATAATTTTCTTGATCAGTTTCTTGCGCTCTACAACATGGGTACCTTTTCCCACATCCAATTCCCTAATCGAAATTTTCATTAACGGGGTTCGCACACGTGAAAGAAGAGTTTGACACATCCTTTTCGAAATTAAACTCGGTAAAAATTTTTACCCGGGTTAGTAGTATATATATATTTTTTTCATAAAGCACTATTTTCACATGATTTCCTAGTCTAAATCTTTGTAAGGTTCGACTGGTTCAATATTTTCTTCAATTGCAGATGTTATTCCAGCTTCTTTGAACAATATATATATATATATATATGGAAAGATTTGGTGGTACAAAAAACGCTGACACGGTTTTTTTCTTCAATTAAGTCAACAAATTTTTGAGTACATTGACCTCTTAACACATCATTAATAAGCAAGCCAGTGTGCAGTCAGTCGATGGCTCCTAATGGGCTAAGACGCTGCTTTTAAAGCGCATTGGAGTGGAGTATTGAGATACGACGCGACTGGGACTTAAACACGGGTCGCAGTGGTCGCACTCAAAGGTACTATTTTGCAAGTGACGAGTCTGACTTGAGAAAACATCGAATAACCTTCATAACTGCATAATTTTGGACGAGAAGGTAGAAAAACAATGGAATATTATATTAGCTATATCTGTGCTGCTCTATTTAGATGTTTTTAAATTTTATTGAATAACATGATAACGAGTTCTACCAGTACCACTTTCACTTTCATATTCTTTCTTTAGGTGAAGAAATGAATCTGTATAACAAAGGAAATTTCAAAATTACCTTAGCGATGGTGCTCCTTCTTCCCTAGCAACAGAATATTTGGTAAATAATGGCATAATCATACGTAATTACTGTCTCAAAACAAGTTTTTAAATACTTAAATACTTAAAGTTTTTAAATCCCAGTAAATTGATTACGTACATTATAACAAAATATAACAAATATATACAACATTTCATGGTATAGTTTGGTATTTGGATTCACAGCATGTACACAGTGTGAGTAATATACGCAATGAAATCTAAATACAGGAATATCATAATAAGCAAACAAAATTAACAGTATTTACTATAATCAATGGTAAGAAAGAACCATGAAACATAGAATTAATAGTTGACAGATGGAGATCCCAGTTTCCCGTATGAATAGCCCTAAAATGTAACAACACTAACTATACCATGTCTTCAGGCTTTCTTAAAGAGGTATTTTAAAGACCTCTTTAACACTAACAGAAAAGCAGAAACGTTTGCTTTAAGGGGGTTGAAAAAAAAATACTTAACGCATTATAGTCAACACTTTGATTAGTTTTGTTGTTAAAATATGTATTGGAATATCTGTCATAGTTATTTCTATGTATAATTTTTAATTATTTATTTATTTATTTATTTATTTATTTATTTATATATATTTATATATTTATTTATTTATATTTATTTATATTTAACCGACTGGTAGCCTTGTGGTAGAGTGCTCGCTTCCTGTTCGGGAGGTCACGGGTTCAATCCCCGACCGAGTCATGCCAGCGACTATAACAGTGTGAATCACTCCTCTCTGCTTAGCACTCAGCAAGAGAGTAGGAATTATGTCTAAGGTGGTTGTCTAGTTGAGCGGTTTCTGTCATTACAGCTTCCGTAGCCCAAATGGGGGCTTTAAATGCTCTAGGACCTCCTTCGCAGGACCCTCATTGATAACAGTACCTTAAGGAACTGAAGAGGCTATCCTGGGTAAACATTCGTAAATAAATAAATAAATAAATAAAGAGGTTTTTTATAGGCTTTCTTAAAGAGGTATTTTAAAGACCTCTTTAACACTAACAGAAGAGCAGAAACGTTTGCTTTAAGGGGGTTGAAAAAAAAATACTTAACGCATTATAGTCAACACTTTGATTAGTTTTGTTGTTAAAATATGTATTGGAATATCTGTCATAGTTATTTCTATGTATAATTTTTAATTATGAATAAAAGATTTCATCAATATTATATTGCTTGTTTTTTTGTTATCATTTCTTCATTTTCCCCCGTCCTATATTTTTGCGCTTGTCTTGGAGCAGAAAAGTTCAAAGAATTTTCAGTCTGCTAGAGCGCAACGTAGAGACGAAGCGAACAATAAAGTAAGTAGTCCTTATTATTCAAAACCAATGGTGCAAAACAATAACAAAGAACGTTTTTTATTGAATCGAATCATGATAATTCTACATCGAATCTTTAAGCTATTTCTCAAATGTTTAGCAGATGTTTTTCTCAAAATGTTTTTCACATACACACGTGTACAGAAGAGAGGATGTTTTTGTTTTGCTTTTATAGATTCAAGTTTAGCAAATGTCGAGTAACTGATTTTAACCTTAATGAGTTCTTCTAAAAAGTTTTGAGTCACAGAATTGTCGAAGTAATACTGTCGAAGTAATACTGCTGGTTTTTAAAATCATAATAATCCAAAAGTAAGATGAAAACGACATTTTGTTTTTACAAATCCAAACTGATTTTGATTACTTTTCCTTACTTCTTATTTTTTGTTTGGAATATTTCAAAGTAATCTACGAATTGACAAACGTATCACCTACCAAGTAATAAGAGAGATAGTGTATTGTAAATTTGCAAAGAATTTCTCAGAATTTCTTTAATGGTTTTTCTTTGTTTTAGGAGATGAGATCATGCAAAGATTATAGACTATATAGTTATAGCTTCCTATCTGAAGAATGTGGAAAGAAAAAAACCATCAAAGGAAAACATCAAAATTTACCTTGATTTGGAATTTATTAATGTTAATAACATTTGTTATCAAAATCCCCTGGAACGTCACATTTGCTGAATCAAGATCTCTAAAACAATTCTGAAGAGGATCAGAGTCAATCAAAATTGTGTTATTCTGTTCAAAAACTCCGTTTTTTCCCAAAAAATATTTTGGTATAACAATGTCAATCAGTGTCTACAGTTCTTACACATTTATTAACATAAACAATATTCTTTGCTAAATTAAGAACATGAGTTGTACCAGACCCACTTAATGTTTCTTCTAAAACATTAGTGTCATAAGTTTACAACAATTGTGACTGAGAGTCTTTGTGAAGAAAGATATTCATTATTGTCATCAAAAAGAACTGCCCCACCATCTTCATTATACAGGAATACCAATGTGCTTTGTCACCAATTTGGTGGTTGATAAAAAACAAATTCTGAATATTTTGACTTTTATTTTGTTTTTAGATGTGAACTTCTATATTTACCAGCAACAAAATCCTGATCTCTACATAATATGAATTAGAACACTCTCATCATTTTTTTCTTCTGGTGCTTGTCGCAGCACACCTCCATCCAATGTTTGACATAAACTAAGTTGTTATCTCCATTTTTTTACATATTTATCTGTATACCATAAATGTGATTTTTTTTGCATAATTATCGAGACACTTGATAAAGACACATAGTTAGTCGAAATATCGTGATTTGTAAAATCTGTGTTTTCTATGTTTTATATATTTTTACCGATACAAATTTACCGCTGACTTAAATGTTTTATAATATAATATATTTATATATAATAATATATATAATATATATTATGTACACTAAAAGGTTACAGCTGAATTCATATAAAAACAATTAAAAACAACAGCTTCTTCAACAAATTTTCGACATCTTGCGTGCCTTCATCAGGTTACAATGGTACAAAGTTCATAGAAGGGCGTTTAAATACTTAAAAAGAGCGCGAAAAGTAACTAAAAATAAATAAATAAAAGCATTGTCCAGATTGGATGTGGCCTGGTTTCTGTACACTACACTTTTATACGTTAGCACCCGGTTTTTTTATATATAATTTAAAATACTTTAAAAGATTAAAAATATTAAAACTGATGTATACATATATACAGTAAAATTGATACAACAAGTTTCTTAAAAATACAAGCACATTCATTCACACGAACATATAACAACCATCACCTCCTTCTGTTACTCAAGATGATGGCAGACGACTAGACAAACAAACATAAAACGTTACGATACATATAAGAAGGGATCCGATCCAGGTGAAAAGAAAGTAGACATGCTATCTTTCTAAACAGCCACAGGCTACTAACGCAAGCGCTTTGACAAGTGGCCAAAGTCAGTCAAGACATTGCAAAGATGGTTCAACCTGTCACATGTATGGGAACAGAGATACGTGTAAGGAGAAGAAGAAGAAGAAGAAAAAGAAGAAGAAGAAGAAGAAGAAGAAGAAGAAGAAGAAGAAGAAGAAGAAGAAGAAGAAGAAGAAGAAGAAGAAGAAGAAGAAGAAGAAGAAGAAGAAGAAGAAGAAGAAGAAGAAGAAGAAGAAGAAGAAGAAGAAGAAGAAGAAGAAGAAGAAGAAGAAGAAGAAGAAGAAGAAGAAGAAGAAGAAGAAGAAGAAGAAGAAGAAGAAGAAGAAGAAGAAGAAGAAGAAGAAGAAGAAGAAGAAGAAGAAGAAGAAGAAGAAGAAGAAGAAGAAGAAGAAGAAGAAGAAGAAGAAGAAGAAGAAGAAGAAGAAGAAGAAGAAGAAGAAGAAGAAGAAGAAGAAGAAGAAGAAGAAGAAGAAGAAGAAGAAGAAGAAGAAGAAAGACACACACTACATATATATATTATATTATATTAAAACTTGAAATCCTTGAAAGTTGATGTATGAATAATATAAAACTTAGAAATACGACATTCTGACTAGATATTTCGGCACTTGCGTGTCTTTTTCAATAGTGTGATAATTTTCTGTAATGTTTTAGTATATCATTTCTAGTAATTTTTCTATATAAGATGTACTTTTCTTGTAAATTATTTATTATATATTATATATTATTTTTATATATTATATATATTATTATGATGGCGGCGGTTGAGGACGGACGTGCGTAAGCACGCTCCGATCAAAACTCAAGTTGTTATTAATAATCCGTTGTAACTGCCGTCATTAATGCTATAAACATTGCTACAGTGTTGTAACTTGCTTGGAGAAAGTATTTTCATGACAAAGTTTTACGTCAGAAGGATTAACGTAATTTACAAGGAAGCTCTTGCTACAGGGAAGATAGTTTATACTGGAGTAAAATGTAACGATAACTTTAGATTTGATTCAAGGACATTTCTCAGAGAGCTGAATGGTGATGAATGGTCCGAGTTTGAGGTAAAAGAATTACAGTTTCGTAAGTCGATTGCTAGTAGGAAAACTAATCATGGTGATTTTACGTGTATGGGAAATATTAATTTGTGGATAAAAATTGTTAAAGTTTTGTCCGGGATTTTCTACAATCGCAACACTTTTCGTCTTACAAGAAGAGTTAATGAACCATGGAATATAAATTTTGTTAAATTTTGTTGCCGTGTTGTAAAATCGTTTACTCGTGGGAATGTAGCCGACAATACAACATCAATTACCTTTTTAAAGAAAGAGCTTGGTTATATGTGATGTTCCAGGGGATTTTGATAACAAATGATAAAACGTTTTATAACGTTGACGTCATTAAACTCAATCAAAACAAAAGAACGCACCTTGTTCTTAAATACATTTGCATGTAACACATGTAAGTATATTAATGCACTGATTACCTGGTTCTCATTCAGTTAAAGATTAAAGAAACAACAGCTGTCTCAAAAGTTACTACAAATAGAAACCGTCCGCTATAATTCCATTAATTTTATAATAGAACGAAGTTGATAGAATTGCTATCTTGTAAATCCTTGGGGAAAAGTTACATGTTTATTTTGGTAAAGATGTATTTTCACTCGGCGAAAGTCGTTGAAAATGGATAATTTTTACAGAAAATGTCAGATCTGGGAAAACCTTAATTATTTTTTTTTAAGAGACATCTCACTTTCGCTAAGTGAAGATGCACTTTTAATCAAATTGCTTCACAACATTTTTAGTTATCTTTATGGACTTCATTTTGATAACGTTTTAAGGTTCTGAGATGAACTGATGAATGATGTGCGCGACTGAATCAAAAATCAGTACGCTCATATAGCTAAATAGCTGCCGAAGTTACTGCCCACCGACTATGAGTGAAAATGATTATTGTGTTCAGTATCTGGTCTTCCTTTAAGAATTTTGAGAATTAAATATCGTTTTTTAGGTTCTTTTTGAACTTTCTTAACTTTATGTTTACTGTGGAGCAACCTGAAAGTAAAAAATTCAAGTTTTAAAACAATAAATCGTTTTTAACAATAAAACGTTTTTAATGTTGCTGCATAAAACGTTTTAAGAAACATTTAAACGTTTTCTCTTTCGAATTTTTTTATATTGTTTTTACAACGTTTTTAACGTTTTTTGAAAAACGTTTTATCATTTGTTATCAAAATCCCCTGGAACGTCACATATACGAAACACAATAATTCCTTTTGTTGTAATAAAAAAGGGTGTTGCTGTTAATGATCGCGAGGTTTCAAGAGATAAATTGATTAATTTGTGGTTGACGCGTCGTCAGAAAGCCTTCAACGTGATCTCTAATGATGGTAATTGGCCGTTAGTAATATCAGTTGATATAACAAAAGCATGAAATGAGGAGTTTTATGAACACTCAAACAAATACGTCAAAGTTCCCGAAATATCAAATGATAGATATTTTGATGCAGAAATTGTAAACGTTTTAAGAAATGATCTTTTTTCACCCACAGAAACTGAAGAAGTTGTGAAAGCTCTACCCAATGGAAAATGTCCCGGAATAGATGGTGTAAAATAGGAAGATTTGAAACGTCTGTTTATTGATGGCGAAGAGGAAGCTATAACTTTCGTCAATATTCTGAACGTTATGCTTTTGAACAGGAAGATTATTTCTTCCTGGAAAGAAAGCATTATTCAGAGAATTCCGAAGAAAAATTATGATGTGGAAGACCTGTCGACCTTGAGAGATATATCATTGATCCCCGTTAGCTACAAGGTATTTTCATGAGCTATATGTGACGTTCCAGGGGATTTTGATAACAAACGATAAAACGTTTAAAAACGTTTAAACGTTTTTCATTTTGTTGAAAAACGTTTTTTCATTAACGAAAAAACGTTTTCTTGTTATGTGTGCAACGTTATAAACGTTTTTAAAAACGTCTTCATAAACGTTTAAACGTTTTTTAAAAACGTTTTTTTAAAAATGTTTTTATAAAAAACGTTTTTACATTAATCCATTTTTTCACAAAAAACATTTTCAACTTTAATCGTCCAGCGGATTTTGGTATCGTTGCATTTCTCTGCAAACGTAAACAAGTTTCGTTTCAAGAAGTGTCCAGCGGTTTGTTTATAATCAAATTCGTATGCGCCATTTTTGGAAAGTTCGTTATTAAAACCAGTTATAATTAAAAAACTTTTCATCTTTTACTTCATGATTCTTTGATTTTATTTTGATTTTTAATGAACAAGGTGCGTTCTTTTGTTTTGATTTATTTTAATGACGCCAATATTCTTCAAGTGTGTACTTTTTTAAATATGCATTTGCAGGTAACACATGTAAGCATATTAGAATACATTGATTACCTGGTTCTCATTCATTTAAAGATTAAAGAAACAACAGCTGTTTTCAAAGTTTCCACAAATAGAAACCGTCCGCTATAATTCTATTGATTCCATAATAGAACGAATTTGATAGAATTGCTATTTTTGTAAATCCTCGGGGAAAAGTTTTATGTTTATTTTCGTAAAGATGTATTTTCACTCGGTGAAAGTAGTTGAAAACGGCTAATTTTTATAGAAACAGATCTAGATAAACCTTAATTTCTCTGTTTAAAGAGACATTTCACTTTCACAAAATTAAGATGCACTGTTAATCAAATTACTTGGTAACGTTATTAGTTATCTTTATGGACTTCATTTTGATAATGTTTTCAGGTTCTGGGGCGATTGACTGTCACATGATTTTGATTCACCCAATCAACGGCAGCGGCCGTACGACTTGCTGAAGTTAAACCTCCCGAAAATTTCAACTAAAGGCCAGTTTCCCCTTTATTCAACTCAACTCAATTCTAAATCAAAAATTAGTTCGCTTATACGTGCGACGACAGCGAACGATATGAAAACCGGCCTATAGTTCTGTCTTCCTTGCTTAATACAATAAGTGTGTGTATAGTTTCTGCTCTTTTGTGATTCATTGAAGATGAATATCTTTTACGTTGTCGCCCACGTTGCCATCGTACTTTCGTAAGTTCCCTAATAGCAGCCGAAGCAAGAGCTCTTTAGCTCCTTATTATGAAGCATCGTTTTTAACAATAAAAACGTTTTTAATGATAAAACGTTTAAACGTTTTTAATGTTCTGCATAAAACGTTTTCTCTTTCGAATTCTTGAAACGTTTTTGACTTCTGGCAAAAACGTTTAAACGTTTTTATAAAAACGTTTTTAAACGTTTTTTTCTATTGTTTTTGCAACGTTGAAACGTTTCTTTAAAAAACGTTTTATCGTTTGTTATCAAAATCCCCTGGAACGTCACATATGTAATCGAATTGTTCCGCAAATATCTGCGGAGATAGACTTTTGGCAGAGAGCAATTTTAAAGAAAAGAGACCGTCAGGAATTGATTTTTACGTTAAAATCGTTTATAGACGACTTTCGTCACTTGAGTACAAAACCCCACCTATTATTTATTGATTTCGCTGATGCGTTTGGGAGTGTTTCTCATGATTTTATATTTCAAACGTTGGAGCAGTTTCGTCTCCCTGCAGTATATTGTTGTTTGATTGAAGGTTTATATAAATACTCATCATTCCGAGTTATTTGTGGTTTTGAGTTAACTGAAGAGTTCTTCATTGTTAGAGGTAAGAAAACTGGAGATCCGTTAAGTGCCATAATATTCATTTTGGTCATCGATCGTATTTGTAAACCGATGATATCATCTGTGTTATTGAGATTGAATATTGCTGACGAACATCGCTTGAATCCGTTACCAGTTCAAGCATTCGCTGATGACATTGCTATGTGTAACTATGAGTTAAGCATAATAAATGACATGATCAATGTAGCCAAGCCTATTATGTTAGAGGTGAAACTAGCAAAGTGTGCTTTGTTTTATGGAAGACGATCTGGTAATAATTGGTATGAGGGCAAATGTGACACAATTCCGAATATCGTTATACACGGCAAGAAAATACCAATGCTTCGTAAAGACGAAAGTTATAAATACCTTGGGAAAAGTGTGTCATTATTAGGAGAAGATCATAATCAAATCATTGAATTTGTTTTGAAATACAAGACATTGATTGATCAAATTAAAAATTGTAAACTGCCTTTAATATTGAAGTGTAGTGCTTTGAACAATTTTGCATTAGCAACAGTTTTACACCATTTCTATAATACCCGTTTGTCGGAAGTCATTGTTCAAGATATGGAATCTTATTTGGTGGAAACTGTGAGAGAGTCGTTTGGGTTATATATCTTCCCCGTACGAACAGTGGGCTAGGTATTAAAAGATTGTCTGATGTTTACTATTCTACAAGGCTGGGGTTTTTGGTGAAAATGTTGAACCACGAGGTTGCAAATTTTAAGTTTATTGCGAGGGAATCTTTCGACTTGGACATGAGGAAACGTGGTGTGAGAAAGTCTGTTTTACAGCGAAACTTTTTGGGATATGAATTAAATGAAGACGGTTTCTTGTTAACTCGCAATAACTTTGGTTGTCAGTCAGACTGGCCAGACGTGGTTCGGTATTCCAGGAAGTTGAATGTGGAAATTAAGTTTATCGATGATAGCGGTTGTGTTGGCGAATAACGTGGTATTAGAAAGTAAAAATTTGTCAACGACGTTATATAATTTATGCGTCAAAAGAGACTTAATCCTGGCTGAAAGTTTATCACTACAAGGACCTTTCTTATGTTTAAAGAACGTTAATATGAAAGCGACACATAGTATATTCTACAATTGGAAAGTTAATGATTATCTGTTGCGCTTTGTAACGAAAGCACAATTGAATTTATTACCCACGAAGTTTATGACACATATCTGGAATCGTGAAAACAGTCCATATTGTCCGTTCGGGTGCAACCGTACTGAAAGTATGGCTCATTTGCAAATCAGATGCCAACGAACGTTTGGAAACCTTCATAGTCGTAGACATAATCGTATTGTAGATAAAATTGCGAATTTTGTTTAAATTTGGTAGTAGACGTGGACGTGTAGTTACGGAAAGAAACTGTGAGAACGTGTTCCCTAGTTTGAGAGACGAGTTATTGTCACTAACTCATCGCCGTCCCGATATATGTATTATAGATGAAATATCAAAATGGTGCGTATTATACGAAGTTACAGTGTGTTACGATTTGTATTTGGATATGGCAAACGAGGCGAAGGTTTTACGATATACGCCGCTGGTCGATTGTTTGAAACGAAATGGTTATGATACAGAACTGTACGTGCTTTGTTTCGGTTCGTTGGGTTCGGTAAGACGTGATGTGTGGCGAAGTGTTCGAAAAGTGGTGAATGATAAAAACAACATAAAACAGTTATTGAAAGAGTGCTCAATTTCTAACATTATAGGAGCAAATTATATATGGAGACATAGAGTGAAAAAACTCTTAGAGTAATGTCCTTAGAATTTTTGTAACAATGTTTATATACAATTAGATATTTAACTGAGCTGTAATTTATGCTTAGATTCTAGTTAAGATAGACATATACATCATTGATGGCAACACAAACAGCAGAACTTGCTTGATGGATGAAGGTATAATACCTAAAGGAGCAGAAAGAAGGAATGATTTCCTTTTACTCTGATTAACATTTAGTTTTTCTTGGGAATTTGTTTCCTCCCTTTTCTTTTTGGCTCATTCACTTTTGGTTACTTGAGGGGTGATATTGCAACCCTTCTTGGTTTTCACGTATATGCTCTACTCTTCTCAATACTAAGCTTTTCACGTATTTTTTTTCATGCATAATGCTCTACTCTTCTCGATACTAAGGTAGCTTCTGAACCTTTTTCATCAATACTTATCCAATCTGTATGCGTAGCAATGAACTTTTCAAATGTTTTATCACTAAACTGCCTTAATTCTCCGTCATTTACAGTAGCAAAATGAATAAGGCAAACACTTTCATTCTTGTGGGCAGCCATCTTTTTTACTTTAATTTGTCTAAGTTTATTTCACAGAACGTATTGATCCAGCTTGCATGTTGAAGAAAAGGTTAGAATATTAATTCTGTTTTTTATTACTTGATTAATCGAAAAATATCAATATAAAGAGATTATCGAGTATATCATACATATTTATAAAAATTATGACCTTATTTCTCGAAAACTGCAGGAGAAAAACTTTCGAACTTTTTTGATTTGGTATCTACATAACTTGGCCTATATTTTCTTAAAATTTGGTTTGGTTCTGTGAGGGAGGTCACGAAGTGACACAAATGAAGTACGCGGATCGTGGTCTAAAAGTAATTTGCTTGGATTTTCCCTTTCCAATGAGAGGGACACTTTTTCCACCTTTCAGATGAAGGGTGTGGTTGGGGCTACAGACATACATAAGTGGGATTTGATCAAAGTTTATAATGAGATCGTCAGGTATATGGTTCCACTGTTAAAGTTCCTTTATCTGGCAACAAGGCTGGTCTACCTCGTTTCTTAGTCTTGACTTCTGATGGATCTTTGGCCTTGTATCTTTTTGCAACCTCAAAACGTAAAAAAGAAAGTTTTGCTTTAATCATCAAGCTATCTACGGCAAGATTACATATTCTACCGTTCAGTTTGCCTGCAACTGACAGAGGAAAACAGCTCACAATTTCGATAAGATTTTTTTCTGAGGAATTTGAAAATTGTAGTGCACACGATAACGAAAAAGAAGACGTTTTCGAAAATTTTATAAATACATTATTCACATACCTTTTTAAAATCACTGATGCTTTGTTTACCGATCCCTGGAAGTTCCTGTGAGTAATATTTCAAAGCTGCAGCGTTACGGTGACGGATTGTGTATGAACCAATTGCAAGCTTTTGCAAGCTTTTGATCCCAAGTTCTGTACCTCCCTTGCTTTTTAGAGTTTCCTTCTTTTTCACTCAATTTTTTAGCAACCTCTTCTTTTTCTTGATTCGTCAAATTAGATCGCAAATGTGTTACAACTTCAGAAGGTTTTGGTGCATGCTTAAAAAATCAGTGATAGTAGACATGTTTCTCTCTTTTCTCTGCGACTGTACCTTTTGATTATAAGTTTTTCACAAACAAAATCAAAACATTCTTATGATGAAATCAACAAAACGTTCGAATTTTATCAGCAAAGGTGTATGGCGCCAAATGTGAAGAATCTCCAGTCCCAAAAAGAGGTTCAGTAATCATAATGCAGGCGCCATTTAAAATCTGTGATGAAAAAACCCCGCTATTTTAGAAGACTTAAATGAACAGAACTATGAGACCCCAAAATTTGAAGTCAAAAATGTTGATACTGGCGAGCCGTCAGCCACAACCTCAACAAGTCCTTGCAAACATAACGCAGATGATGAAATGGAGAACGAAGTTGTTACGTTTTTTAAAGACGAGGAAAAAGAGGATAACTGAATTTTGTAGTTTTTTTTGCAACTTTGTCATGAAAGATTTTTTGATGTAAAAACTCTTTGTAATTTTCATTTTTTGTTTTCTTTTAATTTTTACCTACAGGAAAAGTTTTCAGTCGCTTTTAATGCTCAGACTCAAAAATTTTAGCCAATAAATTTTCAGACAAAAAAAATTAAATTGTCCGAAAAAAACGTCCGAAATTTTATGAAAGTTAATGTTAATGAATATTTAACATCTTTTACAACCTCTATCAACTCTGTATTCAAAAGGATGTCTAAAAATCACCAAAAGTATTGTCAAAATTGTTTCCTTCTGTCAGCAGAAATATAAAAAAATGCTTCCTATCAGCATGCAACTTGAGGTAAACAATCTGTTAAACTTTTAATCTTAAATTTTGCTAAGACATTCAGTTTGTTTTCTGTGAGAAAATCTGAAATCATAAAAACCATTTCTCCTTGACAAACAAAAAAGAGCTTACATTGCCTTAACTACTTTTCATTAAAGTCTTTCAAAATGTTCAGTGTTTGACAGAAGAATGCAGTTTCAGAAGTCAGTGTAAGATCTTAGTTTTCATTAGTGGCAAGGTTTTTGCTTAAGAGTGTACTATTTTATTAATTTCACTTTTATTCACAACAATATATGATACAATACCACAACAAAACAGAATTCAGACCTCAGATACTACCGAAAAAAAGTAGGTACCACCAGAATTTTTGGAAATTGTCAAGTTTATTAGGACACCACAATGCTACACAGAAGAAACATTTGATTTTGAGTTTATCCACATTTAAATTATTACAGATATTGTTAAAATGACAGTAACCTGTATACTCACTGAAGCTAAAAGTAGTAACTGAAAACAATTTATAGAAAAACAATCACAAATGAGAAAAAAGTCCAAATTTTCAGGTCATTGAATGACTTTTCAAGGTTATTCAAGGCCCTCCAGGTCACTTTTTTAAATTCAAGGCTTTTCAAGGTCCGCTGGAAACCCTGTAGGATGTGGGAGTTCTTTTTCTGCTATTAGGCTGATTTAGACACAATGACGCAGATGTTGCTTATGATCAGGGAAAACCCCAAAGAGTCTGGGAACAAGTAATTTTTTTTCACATTGGCTTTCTGGAAATTTCGTTCTCAACTGCAAATCACATCTTTTGACATTGTGGTGAAAACGTACAGACTATGGAGTCTGTAGCAGGGAAAAAAGGTTTTTTAAAACCTTTTTACGACTAAAACGAACTTGTCTGAGAATGCTAAGTCAGGGATTTTTCCAAGCACTTTCCAACTACCGTTTACCGGTAGTTAAAACTCAATCTTGAATTGAGTTTCGAAACTCAATCATTCACTGGCGATTTTTACAATTCCTTTAAAACGCTGTTTTTAACATTAAAACATTCTTTAACTCTTTATTGCACAATACGCAACACTTAAAAACGTGTTTTAAAAGAGTGAACCAAATGATTGACGTCTGCTGCAGGTCATTTTGTTCTTTAGCTCTACTGCAGACAGCAAAGCTGAAGAAGAAAAATCTCATTCATTTAAAAACAAAAACGCTTTGAATTTTGTAGCAGACAGACGTGGCTAATTTATTAATAGTGAAATATCTTTTAATACATGGTTTCTACAAACACATTTTGTACTCATCAATCAGTGATCGTTTTCTTTGTTTCATTTTTTTGCTTCCTTTTCACATAAACAATTTGTGACAATTTTTTAAAAAAAACAAAGAGAATTGAACCCCTTTAAACACACTATGGCGAAGGTAATCTCTCAAAATAATCTAACAGTTCAGAAAAACCAGGGTCCCGTGTTCTTTTTTGTTCGATGGGACGTACTTCGATGGAACGTTGTTCGCATGCATTTCTGCGTCAGTTCCATTTTGCTATCAATTTTGATGAGAGAAAATACGAAGAATTTGCTGTCATGGGAAAACCAAATCAAATGGGAAAAAAACGTAACTATCCCAGCCAAAGAAAAAGTTATACAACTAGTCGTGTTGGAATCGGGGGCCGAAAAAAAAAGTTAGTAGCCCAAGAAAAACGACCGTTGACTTATTTTGATAAGTTAATAGCACAGCAAGATTCTGGTAAGATATTTTATGCGAAGTAAGCATTTTAAAATGCTGTCGGTTTGCCGGCTGGGTACAGTTCATTTTGCACTCACTTGGGCTGTTTTGTATTTTTTTTGAAGAAGTTGCCGTTGTCAACGAAGACACATTACCCTCGTCAAGCTTTCCTTCTCAATCCGAACGTGATCGTGAATTTTCCAACGACGGTAGTTATTACTTGACACAAGTTCACTTCCATTCTCCCACAATCACAATTTCTTCAGCCCAAATAGCATTAGGAATAAAATGTCATATTTTTATGTAGATTTAAGTGATGCCAATGTCAGTGGGACGGAGGAGCATCCAGTGAGAAACATTAGTCAAATTTTTGATGATGGTAAGTAGTAATCACTCCTTGTTTTTTTAAAAAAATATTTCTTAGGTTATTGCTTTGAATGATACTTACCATGTCATTTATGCCCTTTAGACAGTTCGAATGAAATGGAGGACATAAACTTCAACCAAAGTACTTCAGGGGATCAAATAAGGTAGATAAAATATTTTTAAATAAATGAAAAACACGGGTTTTTTTGGTTCTTTTTTACTTGTTTACTTGCGTTTTTTTGTAATGAAATAAATAATATGGCTTTTCATACATGCCCTTTTTTCGTTACTCAGCTCGTCATCGTCAAGTGATTCAGAAACTAATCAGGAACTTCCCAAGCTCTCAGCATGTAGCGGAAATTTAAACTTGGAAAAATATGTGAAGCTTTTTCCCTGGCTTTATTATCATCCCGTGGAATCAGGCTATAAATGTAAAGTTTGTGAAATGTTTTCATCAATGGTAACCACGTCAGGAGGTCCTTCACGTGAAAAGTTCGCAAAGGAGGCTGTAAAAAGTCTGACAGATCATCCCACCCGGTTTTTGCGTGGTCATCAAGAATCTGAAAAGCATAAAAGTGCAACAGCTCTTTATGAAGGTAAGACTTTTTTCAAAGAGTTATGAGTAGCTTTAAGGGGTGTCTTTGTCTCATAGCAATGTTCCTTGACACACCGATTGGATTGGGCCTCTTTATTATTTTTGTTCTTGTTAGGATATAAGACACAACACACATTGGAGTCCTTAAAGGAAATTGAGAATGCAAAAGCGCAAAAAGAGTCAGAGGTAACAGAAGAAGCAATATTGAAGCTATTGAAAATTGTGGTCTTCATGGTTCAAAAACACTGGTCACATACCTACAATTACGAAGATTTCGTACATTTCATTGGTTCTGGACTTCAGGATCAGGTATTAAGTCAATACTTAAAATATTGTGAATCACATAAAAATGCAACGTACCTTTCGACAAACACTGTAACAGACTTCGTGAAAGTAATTAGTGACTGGATGCGTGGTAAGACCATGGAAAAAGTCAAAAACTGTGAGCACATGACTTTAATGTTAGATGAGTCAACTGATGAGGCCAACAGAGCGGAATTATCACTCATAGCTCGTATTGTTGAGGATGGTATAGTAACAAATCATTTCTTAGATTTGTTGCATTTGCGTCGCTGTGATGCTGATACTATCTTCACAACTGTTCATGAATTTCTCATGCAAGAAGATATAGATCTCTCGCATGTCAGATTTGCAGGCATGGATGGGTGTTCCACAATGGCAGGGGAACACGCCGGGGTTCGAACACACTTTGAGAAGTCTACTCCACATTTTGTGTATGTACATTGCAGGAATCACCGTCTGGCCTTATGTTTCTCACACTTAATACCGCAGTTCGAAGATTTTCGAAAGTTCGATGGTCTTCTTTTGAATTTATACCTGCTTCTAAAGAACAGCACTGTACGTCAAACAATCTTTGAAGAAGTCCAAGCAGCATATGACTTGCCATCACTTAAACTGATTAAGGCCGCAGTTACACGTTGGTTAAGTCACGGAAACGCTGCAAAAAGAGTATTGGATCGATTTGAGCCCTTGGTTGCTGCCCTGGAGGCAATATATCTTCGGAAATTAGAGCCTGCTATTAGTGGACTCAGAGATGAATTAATTAACCATCGATCTATTGCAATGCTATGCTTCTTAACAGATGTTTTGCAAAGCACTAACGGCTTGCAAACATACCTGCAAGCTGCTAGATTGAACTTTCTTCAATTATCTCATGAAGTTAAAAAACTCATAGCCATCTTAAAAGGGAAAGCTGAAAATCCTCGTGAACCAGCTGGCTGCTATTTTGATCGTATCGAAAGCTTTCTTGATATTTCTAAACAGTCTGCTGGAGCAAGGTATCAGAGAAGATCCTATAATGAGTTTAAAGTGGATGAGTTCATCACAAGAACGGTTAAACCGTTCTTATCATCTTTGATTGAGGAAATTGAGGTAGCTTTTGAAATCCCAATTCATTTGAAAGGGTTTGCAGCGCTAGATCCCATGACGTTTCCTTGCACCGCAGAAGCACTTGTTGATCATGGAATTGAAGAAGTAGATGCGCTGGCATCTTACTACGGTGAACCAGCACCAATTACCAATGGAATAAGCCCTCCGATGATAAATGGGGTAGCCTTAAAACACCAGTACTCTGCCTTCAAATTATTTACATTTAAGTCCCGTGTTCAATGGGAGAAGAAGCAAAGGAATGATTTAGCCAATTTGAAGCAACGCTTGTCAAGTTTAAAGTCAGAAAAAGCTTCACTGGGATCCCTTTTAAGCAAAAGAAAAGTCTTGATTTTCAACAAGAAAATTAAACTATGTGAAAAAGATATTGCTTTATCAGAAAAATCACAAGTTTATTCATTCGAAGTCATGTTACCTCAATGGATATCGAATACTGCGTCTATCCGACATCCCGACATCACGGTCATGTTAACATTTGCTGCACTGATTCCGCCGTCTACAGCTGAAGTTGAACGATCATTCAGCCTCATGAAACTTATTTGTACATGGCTGCGGAATAGATTGTTGCAACAAAATCTAAGTCATTGTATGAGGATATGCAAGTTCCGGCAAATGAGCAACGAGGATTTCAAAGAAGTCATGCAACTTTGGCTCCGAGCCAATGATACAAAGAGCAAGCAAAGAAAAATCACCTGTCGCTTGGTTTCAAAGGATTAGTTTCATGGACATTTTTACCATTGCAACAAGTGTAAATTTTAAAAATGTTACTGTCGTTTTTCCTTAGTGTGCGAGAAATATTCATGATGTGATAAAACTTAGAATAGACCTTTTCGGAAAATACGTCAGAGCAGATCTTGCCTCACTTTCAACCCAAATAATAGTGGCATTTGTGTTGTTCTTGAAAAGAAATGATACCCGAGAGGAAACCTTACACAAACTTTTTTTATGATTCTTAATTACGTAAGTAATTAAAAACCTTAGAAACGAGGCAAGATCTGCTGTGACGTAATTTCTGAAAAAGGTCTATTGGAACTTTTCTTTAAAAAGATTGACTCCGAGGCTCGTTAACATCCCATTGGCAAAATGCACCTCCGTTACTCATGAAGAAAAATTTACTTAAAATGGAGGAGATATCACGTTTGTGACGGATGAGTTTTGAGATGTTTCGGAATCACCGATATAAAGACGTTTCACCGCGAAGCTGAGTGAAGTTTTTTTACACAATTATAAAAAGTAAGATCAACGTAATTTGATGACGTTGAAATCGCTAAAATCGCGGAGCTTCGGCGGACTTTGCTACTACGCTGGACTTCAAAACTCAATCTTCCTCTGACAAAACGGTAGTAACCAAAAGTGCTTGGAAAAATCCCTGTAAGTGATTTTTTCAAGGAAGAATAACTTTTTTGTCTCATTTTCGTTGAGAAGCTGAAACTTTCTAAAATGTTTTATTTGAAAATGTTTACCTTTTCCTATGAAAAGTTACTTCATAAAATTGCAAAAAGTCTTGTCTGATTTTAAGGTTATCTATGCAATGGAGTAAAGAAAAGGATAATCATGTTGATGAGAGAGGTTGCTGCTCTAGGTGTTTTGGTTCACAAGTCTGGAAGTAAGGAAAAGGGGCAACTGTGGCAAAAAGTTGCTGATAATTTGAACGTGATTGATGAGTTTTATGTTACCAACTGAGCTATGCAGGATAGGCTAGCAACCATCATGAAGAAGCATCGTTTACAGATGAATACATGGAATGGATGAATGGAGGCACAAAAGCAGACGAATATGATGCAGCAGCAGTTTAATGTTTTACTGTCGCAGCAAACAGAAATTTTAAAAACGTTGGCAGAAAAATTGATTTAGTTTCTGTCTTTGACCATGACTACACACTTCTTTGAAATATGTACAAGTTTCTTTTGTTATTTACCATTGTGTAGGGTACATCTTGTGTTTATGCATATATAGTTTTTATTTACAAGAAATACTCCTGCAAGGAAGGAGGGTCCATTTCAAAATATTCTGATACCATATTCCCATAAAGACAAGTGTGTGCATTCTGCAACAGCGCACAAATGATGTACAGTTTACCTATAGGGCTCAATCCAAGTTTTTGGAGCTTTTTGAAATCTATAAACTCAAAGTAATTTGTAAGTAGTCACAGACTTCACTCATAGCTTTATTAAATGCATGTTGATTTGCAGTGATGTTTGCACTTCTGTATGGAGTTTGAATATGTAATCTGAGGGGATATGCTGGATCCCCATATATGCATAAGGGTTGTCCATTGTACCATGCATTCTGTTGAAGATCTTGAACCAAACCTGACTATAGAGCATTGTGCTGTCATGTCTTCGTCCTTCATATGGCCCACTCAAATTTGCTATCATACCATTTGGCAATGCAATAGATTGAAATTTAAGGGCATGCAACCTTTTGTGGCCATTGTACACAAATCTTTGGTCAATCTGGGGTCTAGCAATCCCACGTACTGTTCCATCAATGAAGCCAAAGCAATTGTCAAGAGGAGCTCCTTTTTGATGTATTTTGTCAGCATAGTTTTTTAGTTTGTTTGGGTGCAGCAGTGGCTGGCCCCACTGTGCTAACCTATGATGATGTAAATCGTAAACATGATCCAAGACTGTTGAATATTAAGCAAATTTCAGTAGGATTTCTTCCATACTGACTAGCCATGTCGGTATAACGGCATGGGAACGCAAGTCGCTTGAGCAATATACATAGGCCCTCTATTCCACTGCAAATTGTACCTTGAGAACATCTAATTGAAGCAGGAATTTGAAATGCATCAAGTAGCAAGGGAAGATCATTTTTATGAAACAAAAAACGGTTTTGCATTGGCTATCTTCCAGTGCTGCTAATTTGAACTGCTCAAACTTCCAATAAGGATAGAGTTCTCTTGACAAATTGAGATCATAAAGTAAAACAAATCTTCAGAATATGCTACCAACAAATGTTCTCTAAAACTCCTTAAGCTGCTTGCATAAGGCACTTTTTTATTTCAGATCTTTCTTTTGATCTTTGTTTCGAAAGCAACATAAAACTTTCTTGCTCATTTTTTGGGCACATGTTATTTAATATTGGTTCCACAATTTCAATTTCATTGGCAAATAAAAATAAGAAAAACGTAAACACAGATGCCTAATATATGCCGGTGTTTTTTTTGCACTTATTATGACAACGCAGCATAAAATAGACATCATAAATCATGAAATGGCCAACAGAAGGAGTGCCTACCTTGTAGAGCTTAAAAAACTGTCACAACCAACCCTTACAGAGCTACCCTCCATCAAAGATTTCGATGGCAACACAGACCCCTCCCCAAAACATTTTAAACCCAAATTTTTAGCCACACCATCAGCAGTATCACAGACCCTAAAATACATCAGTTATCCCTACTAGTTCTCAATGTATTTTGTCAAAACAAAAAATATGATGTCAGTTGCTGCTATACAGTGTGTTTCAAAACTTGGCTTCAAAAATTTTCTGAAGAAAATATCCAATTAATTTTTATAAATTTTATATCGATGGAATCCTTATTTGGTCTTTCTCGTGAAGTTTTGTAGGAAATGGAAAAGTAGAAGAAGAGAAAATCGAAAAATAAGTTTGAAAAAACTCATTGATTTCTTAACGATCAATTAAGATGTTTAACAATAAAACAAAGTTTTGAAACACACTGTATACTTATTAAGAAAAAACACACTTCTTGTCTCTGCCTGGTTTTACGAGCTCTTATAAAGAACTTGACCAAAAACAAGAAGAAAGCTATCACTCTCTATAAAAGTTGTTAATTATAATAAGCTGATTTAGATATCTGGTAGAAAAGAGTCATACATGAGTTATTATTTATTATTCTCAGTTCTTTTAAGTTTTCCTTTACATAAGTAAATTCTTCAAAGCCATAATGCAAAAATAACGGTAGTTCAGTTTACAATATCTTCAACAAATTCATTTGCTTTTACCATTCAGGGGCAAATCGCATTTCAGGTTATAATGAATTTGGAAAGTCATCTATTGCTTCAAGAGCAAAATATTATCCTAACATAATGAAGCAATATAGAAGAACTCTTTTAGAGCAAGAAGAAGCTGAAATTATATCACCACATAAGAAGCTATAAAAGTAGCCTTTTCAATAGAAAATAGAATAAAATACAATACAATCAGTTTTAGATCATTAATAATGCTGTCATCAACGTTTTATGTTCCTTAGATATGCTTCTATATAATATTACAGTAGCATTAAAGAAACTACCTCAGCACCAAATCAAAGTAAAACATAAGAAATATAATACCTGAAAGTATTCCTTTTGATAGTCACTTACAACTTTGGAACACCAAACAGCCACAATGTTCAACCGCCCTTGGGATTTCTCATACTCAATAGAGTCAAAAGCTGAAGAAACTTGCAATTGTGAAGTTTTAATCCTTCCATTTCTCATGCCAAGAGGTGTGCGATCTTTGCAAAATAAAAAGAAAATGACATTTACTACCTTTTAAGAGAGAAAATTGAGATTTTCTTCTATTTAAAATCCGTAAGTAAATAAATAAATCAGAAATATTATTAATTAGAAACTTTCACTTCTTGAAAGAAATTTGATGTCTGATGTTTTGCTTATGAAAAAATAAAAGTATTTTGTGACATCATATGGAAAGATCAAATTTTATAAGATCAATAGAATTAATATTATATGTCAAAGCGTCGCAAAGTGAGGTGCTCGTGTTCATGATAATGTTGTTGTTATTCTTATGTTGTGAAAGTGCAGTTTCTTTAACATAAATGTACACTGGCCAACAAATTTAAGAAGCAAAATGAAAATATTTCACAAAAATATATACATGTGGTTTATCAGAAAAACTGTGTTTACTTGAGGCACAAATTGTAAAAGGCATGGATTTTATAACTTTGTCAGAAACTCGCTTATCAAATCCAAACAAATACAATAACCTGTATCATATACCTTGATACACTTTTATAAACAGAAATAAAGGTAACGAAAGCAGAGGTGGAGTATGTTTGTATATTTCAGTTGATATTATATGGAAAAGGAGAAAGGACTTAGAGCAAAAATTCATTAAATGTTTGTGGATCGAAATTTGTCAAAAAATAATGCAAAAAACTTCCTGTTAAGTCACATTTACAGACCAACTGAGAGTTCAAAATATCTTCACAAAAATTTTCAAAAACATCATGTTAATCGTTACTGCAAAGGTAAAGAAATGATTATTATGGAAGACATGAATGTTGAATATTCAAAAAAGAACAAAAACAACGAACTGAAAACAACAAATACACCGCACTGTTAGAAGCAGCTCGTAAAAGAAGCTATAAAAGTGACAAAACACTTAATAATGACGCCATCTTGACAATAAAATCAGAAAATATTTCATCAACACATAGAATTAATTCAAGTTTAACACTGATCATGATAATGGTTTGCTGCATAAGAAAACTAACCATCGAAAGTTTCAATGAAAAAAAATATTTTGTTGTGTCTACAAAAACTACATGAAATTATGATAAGTGATATGAATACTATTAATCGGAAACTGTTTTACCAATTAAATGATGTAAACAAAGCATGGGACTTTCTAAAAGGCAATCTATTACAGATTTTCAACAAGCATGCACCATTCAAAGAAAAGAAAGTTAGAGGAAGCTGTCCATGGTTAACATCTGAAACACAACAGGAAATGAATTGAAGAGACAAACCGCATAAAATCGCAAGAAAAACGAAAAGTGCAGTATTTATTTTTTATTTATTTAAAAACATAACCAGGGTAACCCCTTCAGCATAAAAAGCTGCAATCACTGGGGGCCCTGGAAATAATAAAATACAAAATTAATAGTAATTGAGACATTTTGCTCGGCTTTTTTGTCCATTTTTCAAAGATTTTTACAGGGACCACTTCCAGTTTTTTTCCATAACTTTTTTTCCACTCAATCAAATTAAAAAAGTGATACACCAAAATATAGCTAAAGGATTCCTCTATTCAGAAATAAAAAGAACTATCTTTCATAATTATTCAATTGAAAGATATTTTTTGTGAAACACCGGTACTTTTTTTTAACTCACTTGGTATACAAAACAATTTCATAAAATATAGTATTAGCTAGCTTAAAATTGTAAAGGAAAGGAGAAATATAGAATAGAAATAAGAAAAAAATTTTACATAAGGAATTTGAAAAATCTCAGCAGCGAAGTATGATTGAGAACACTAAAATATTATAAAACAAAATAAAATGTACGGATAAAAGGTGATTTTAATAAATTATAATTTTCAGTTTTTCTTATTTCAACATTTAATTCATTACAGAGTTTTGCTCCCAAATACCTAAAAGATGCTTTAAAATATTCCTTTTTAATTTGTGGAAGCTTCAGTAAACAGTTCTTATTTCTTTTATTCGCTCCATGTAAGATAATAAAATAGTTATGAAAGTTTTCAATTGTCTCTTGGTCCAAGCAACGGCGGACAAATAAACAAACTTTTGTCTTTTTAATAACATTGATTGTAGAGGAACATGGTTGGTAGCAATAATTTGAGTCACTTGATTGTGTACTGTCAAGTTTACTTTCATTAGTAGCTTGTAATTTCATTTGTTGCAGTATGTCAGAGTTGAAACAACCATGGTTTGGTAAATTGTTCTTGCTGCACAAGAAGTTAACATAGGTCGAACTTTGTTCAGGTGATTCTTCTTAAATGATTCTTCAAAATTTGAGTTGAAATTTAGGCTATTGTCAACAAGGTAGTGACTCCAAGGTATTTGTATGTGGCACAAGTAGATATAGATTTGTGCCTGTAGGTGATTTCAAGACTATCTTTGTGTTTGGAAAGCATTTGACCAGTTGGTAAAAACAATGCAAAACAATCACTGTTGGTAAGTCATAGAAGTAGATTATAACATGGACCCAAAACTGAGCTTTGTGGAACTCCATTTAAAACTGGTTCAGGGTCAGAAAGGGAGCCTGCATAATTGACGTATATTTCTCTATTAAACAAATAGTCCGTACGCCATGCACTCCATACAGTCTGAGCTTTTCTAAAAGATGAGCATGACTAATTGTGTCAAACACTTTACATAAATTGTTGATCAGAAAGTAAATGATTAAGTTCTAGGTAAGTGTACAGCTGTGAATGGATGATTTTCTGAATCACCTTGGAAATAGCTGGTATAATAGAGATTGGGCAATAGTTCTCTATGCTGTTTTCAGGGCTGCTTTTGTATACAGGAACTACTTTCGATTTCTTCCATTCTGTTTGGAACTGTGCAGTGGAGAATGACATGTCGATGAGAAAAGCGAGGGGTGAACACAAACTATTAGCACAGTCTCGTAATAAAATTTTTGGTATGTTGTCAAGACCAGTGCATTTCTTTTTTGATAAAGATCTTAATATATGCAGAAGACTTCATCAGGTGTAGTTGGGTTAGGTCTAAACATACTGTCTGTTTGTATGTTATTTTTGGTTGGTTTGCGCCAGATCGAATTTTCAGGTTTCCGACAATGGGTGAGTTAGTATGAACTAAATGTCTTCGATATTAGAATAGAACTACTAACTTCTTCACCGTCAATCGATAATGTTGTGGAATGTTTACCTTTTGATTTCCCTGGAAAAATACATTTAACAGCATTCCAGAACTTGTCAGGATTCCTTTCGCTTTCATTTAGCAAGTTTTTCCCATAGTCATTTTTCAACAACTGGTTTACAAGAATCGGCTTGTGTTTGTATGCAGCTTTGTCAGTATCAGAGTTGGACAATATTTCCTCATGTCTTTATTGGTTCAGTGATCTAAGGACATGATCTGCATTGAATTCGTTTACTTATGACTGGAGCAGCATCATCAAGAACTCCTAGTAAAAGCAATTTCATATTCATCCAGCAGGTATTCACATCCTTTGACGTATAAACATTTGTCCAGTCAGAATTTTTTAATCTATCATTTACATATCCTTTGTTATAATTTTTGAGGTTACAATACTTTTTATTTTGTGATTCAGATCTTTCACAGTTAATTTTTCTGAGAGCACCAATCATTTCATTATCACTTTATGACATGAAGGTCTCCAGTGAGAATAGCTTCTTTGTTAATGTTGCATTTGATAACATTCATTTAGAAGTTCAGCAAAATCTCGATGTAAATACTTTGAATTGTCCAGGGGTCTCGACATGACACATACAAATATGATTTTGACTTGTTAGGCATGATTTCCAACCAAATTGACTCTAACTTGTCCTTTTCCAGATCACGACGTCTTCTGTAATTATTTTGCTGAAAATACAACAGCCAATGCCCATGCCAGATTGTAGGTTATACTGACATAAGGATTGAAAAATATAAGAATTCTCCACGAAAACGTCTCCTTACTGCAATTATAAAAACTCTGTGTGAAACAAACAGAATCAAAGGTCACAAATGCAGGTTTTCTCACAAATAAAGCCAGCAATAAAGAAACCATAACCTTGAGAACACCTTGTATGATAGCGCGACATTTGATTTTCGTTGTTGTCGCCAGAGTAATTTGTTTCCCACCTGCAGTTCACTTTTCTTGACAGAAGCGTTCTTGTTGGCTTTATGTTAGGCTATTTTTTTCTGATGACGATCATTTTCTTAGACTTTGTTGTGTTGACAAGTCTGTTGTGGTGTCTTTTATTGTCTATTATTGAAGAGTAGTTGTACTGGCAAACAGCTTGTAGTACAGTGCGGTGTTGCTCTGAATGCTTGTATGAATGCCTGTAGCGCCATTCTCCGCAAACAAATATATACAGTACAACTTGGAACTGACATAAGCACTTATGAAACCGCTGTATGAAAATTGTTAGAGAATCAAAAAAAACAAATATTCCTTACAAAGAGTACTAGTCCCACCAACACAACACTTTTATGATATACGACGGAAAGACAACAAAAATGGTTGCTAAAAAGTTATTAAAAAAGTCCATTCCGCTGAAAGACTTAATATGGGAAATAACAAAGTTGCCAAAAAATAGAACTAATAAGACATTCATCTTCAAAAAGGTGACACCCAAATTTGTGAGTGATCAACTTAACCGTATCAAGCCAAACAAGACAGCTGGTTAAGATCAATTTGCAACAAAATTGCTAAATTATAGCACATAGATCATAACAGAACCTCTCTGTCACCTACTTAACCTGTCGTACCAACTGAATGGAAGCACGTCAAAATCACAACTATTTACAAATCAGACGACAAGACCAATCTCTAAATTGTTGTCAAAAATACATGAAAAGGCAATACACCAACAACTGCTCGATTTCCTGGAGGTAAACCAACTCCTTTCCAACCAGCAATACAGATATCGGAAGAATTGAAACACTGAATTTGCAACAACGTTCTTCCGTGAAGCTATGGACAGTGGAAAAACGGTTAGATCAGTCAACATAGACCTGTCCAAAGCATTTGATCCAATTGGACACAGAATTTTGTTCAGGTGCAATGGAGTTACTGGTGACGAAATAGTATGGTTCCAGGACTATTTGTTTAATAGGCTTACATCGTTATCGTGGGGAAACAAACAATCACACAAGGAGCCACTAGTATGCGGAGTACCAAAAGTCTCAATCCTTGGACTGTTACTGCTCCTAGTTTACTATAATGTCTTTCTTGATTGCATTCACTATAGCAGCGTGACAATCTTCACTGACAATACTGCTTTATGATACTAGTGAAGACATCAAAGAAAAACTTAACTACGATCTAAAGAATGCAACAAACTACTTTACAGAAAATGACCTGATAATAAACCTTAGGAAAAGCAGAATCTATGCTGTTTGGAACAGCAAAAAAAAAGAGTTATACCTGGAGTACAACCAATGTAGAGTAAATTCAAATGAAATTAAATAAATACCTAGGCAGTCAAGTTGACCAAAATCTTGACTTGTTAGAAAACCTAAATGCTATTTACAAAAAAGCATCTGAAAGAACTAGACTTTTATGCAAGTTAAAATCAGGCCTTACTGACAACGTCGTTCAATCCATATACAACATGACAATTTTACCCATCATCTGCTATAACTGTATCATAAATTTGAACTTAACTAACATTCAAAATGAAAAGTTGAAATCATTGTCCAATTTAGTCAAAAGGATGGTTAACCACGAAACGAAAATTGTTCAGATCAAAAACGAAAGAAAGCGATGTTTGTCTGCTTGTCCAAAAATGTATGGATGGAAATACTTGTTGTTGGGACTTTAACAAATAAATAAAAATAAATAAATAAAAATAAATAAGACTTTGTTAACAACCACATGCATTACAACCACTTTAAAATTTGTCTCATATTGTTCATTCAATATGTACAATGGCAGCCACTTTTATCAGCACTCTGCAATTCTAAACATGCTCAAATGCTAGATTGAACTTTCAACAACCTGTCAGGATTTAATAGTTGGCATTCCCATAAATGGGCAGAAAATTCGTTGACTGTCTGATATATAGCAGAACAATTGTCAATTTTTCATTTTTTCTACAGAAAAATGAAGTTTTATTATTCTAATTTCAATATGCTTTTTCAAAGAGTGACATGTATTTACAACCTTTATCAAAATCCATATAATCCTTCAACTAAGTAGAAAAGTGAAACTACTTATTCATTCGATCACAAAATTCTGCATCAATCTCCTTGGGTGGCAAGGGCTGATTTAAGAGCCTTTGGTTGAGACTGCTGGATACTTGTTTTAAGTAGCTATGTTTCAGTAATACAATATTGTAACAACAAAAAATTACCTTTTTCATGCTCTCTTTGACAAATTGAGGATGTTGCCAACATAATTGACAATGTTATCAACATAACCAGCAATAAAAAGTTTACCATCATTACAATGTAAATAAAAAGAGACAGTTTGTTTTGCCTAAAAATAAATATTAATTATAAACATGACAAATCTCTAAGATGAAAATTACATGTAAAGATCAAACAGTCTGCAACGTTTACACATCTTCAGGATCACAGAAATCAAAGAATTGTCTAAAAGTTCTTATATTTTCTTATTACCAACGTCTATGCCATTTTATTTAGATCACAATTTTCCAGTTCACAATATTTTCTTGTTTTACAGCTTCATGATCTTATTGGTTAAAACCAAATCGAACTTTAGGTTCTTACCTTGGCTACACTTTCAGGCCTCTAGTGTCTAAATTTGCTTGTCAATTTTCATTTCTAAAAAGAAAGAAAGTCAGCTTTTAAAAACAACACTTGCATAATAAGAATAACAAATTGATTGAGTTACTTATAGTTGTACTCTAATCACTTTGACAAGTCAAAATGTAAGTAGGCAGAAACAAAATGAAATGAAAGTTGAAAGAACAACAAACCAATATGTAATAGATAACTATTAGACAAAAGTGAATCATGATTATTATATGAAAGTGATAACCAAAAAGAAACTAATACAAAAAATAAACTAGGAAATGCAAGGAAATCATTGACTCATTGTTTAATCAAGAGCAAGTGTTCAACATCTATTTCATTCTAGGTGAAATATTATTATATCATAAAAAATTATTCTCCAATAGATCTTGCCCTACCCTACGAAAAGGTTATCTGACCCATAAAATTATGAACTCTACTTTCATCCATTTAGGATGATTTGGAATCTTTTTTGATGGAGTTTCTTTCATGGTTGCTGATTGAGTTAACAATATTTATCTTCATGTAATGCATGAATTTTAACAAAAACAAAATTGGACTTTTCTATATAGGAAGGCTTCTGAAAAGTAAGTTTTCTGATCACAAATATTTGTTGATAACATTATTTGTTATCCTTTCAGTATTCCATTCTATATCATTCTATATCATTCTATATCCATTCTATATAGGTAAAAATATTCAATTTTTATATAAATGCCCCAATTGAGGCGATAAGCTGAATTCCAGGTTTTCTATTGTAAAAGAAAGATCTCATTTTTCTTCTCATTTTGAAAATCAGGACTTGCCTATGTACACATTTCTACAGTAACATCGAAATGCAAGTAATAAAGGCACATTTTTCCTCATTGAACCATCTCTGAACTTGAAGATCTTACAACACATACCAAAAAGAGCCTGCTTTTAAAACGTTCACAATCGTAGAATTGCTATAATCTCTGTAAATTTTGAAGTTCTTGAAAAAAAAATTTTTTTTCAAAATAATTCTTTACGACAATCTTTAAATTCTCAGCCAATCTTTAGTTTCTCTTAATATTAGGCTGATCCCACACATTTTAATGAAGAGGACAACAAGTGATGAGGGCAATAAAAATAGTATGAAAATAAGAAATATAAAATTAAATCAAAACAATAGGCCATGAGTCCTGAAAGTCAGTGCTTTCACTAAAGATGAAAAATGTTGCACTGTGAAGCGAAGTGGAAAAACATTTTCGCTCCAGGAAGGTCAAAATAAGAAGTCCTGAATGATAACTAAAGTGACAGTGACTAAGGGCATAAGAAGACAGGTGCCATCTCAAAATTGAGTGCATATACCAGTATCAAAACTTCATTCAATAAAATCTTAATCATAGAAATTTAAGGATGCAAATCATTCACTCAGATATTAGTGTTAATAGACTATAACTTACTACATTAATTTCCAAAAGTTTCAGCGGATAAAGTTTCGGCGAAAAAACTTTTGGACATATTTCGCTAAATTTCAGACAAAAATTTCGGACAAAATTCTTAGTTTTCTTTTGATCATTAACAGCCAATCAGAAAGTAAAAAGAAGACGAAAAAAGTAAATAGTTGTGTTTTTTATTGTTCTTAATGTAAATAAAGAAATAACGAATATCAAAGATTACTATAGTAGTTTAGTGTTCGTAACATTCGAATGTTATCAATCAAGGTCTGCGAATGGGTCTTCCAATGGTAGCTCTATCTCCAAGGCTTCTTTTATTCCCGCCATTTCAAATCCTTTGATTATCATAGTAGGGCTATTTTTAAGGTGATCGTATAGACCAAGTAGCCATTTTGCGTGAATCGGCTTGATGATTGAAAGCTTCAACGGCACATTCACATCATACACATTGCTTCCACTATCAATTTGATTGGTAACTTGTTTCGCGTACCAGCATTCAAATTTGTTCTTTAAGAACTCTTTCGCGTGGCCATTTACATTCAGATCCAATGGTTGAAAGTGGTGGGTCATGTTGCTTGGCACATGTACAAGCACGCATTCGTTTTCCTCTATAAACTTTGTGATGTTTTCCGTGACTTGGCCTTTGAAAACATCGAAAATAAACATCCCTTTTTGCTCGTCCAATAGTTTTTACTCGGCCTTTCGTTTCTTGAGGTACGGGAAAACTACTTTTTCTAAATGCTCTATATCTTTCTCTTCATTGCTCCAATGATTTTTGGTGTAAGTGACATTCCAATCATCCGGAATATCCACCCCTTTTGGAAGACAACGATTAGTGGTTCCTTGGTAAATTAGTTGTATGGGTAGGAACTGGCCCGTCATGGTGATGGCAAAGGTACCAGTAATTTGCTTTTTCTTCCCTTTACCAACAAGTGGAACGTTAGAAGAACCTTGTTTGTGATAGGTTCACTTTCCTGTACAAACATAGGGGAGAGGTGTTTGGTCAAAATTTACAATAAGATCTTCAGGAATTTCATGCCACGCTTGAAGCATCTTTATTTTCCTCTGGAAATCTAGCTTTGTTTCGTTGAGTAATGCTGGAGCAATGGGAATCTTTGCAGTAGTAGCCATTCGACTTGTCATTCTTTGACCAAGTTTTTCAAAACGATATAAAACTTGGCGTGACCAGTCAGTGCTCAGGTCGATGTAGCCCCCATTTTCCAATAACAATGACCTGTCGTTTGCCATAATGACACCTCTTGCAACAGCACGAATGACAGCCGCAGAAACAGGAGCTCCTTTCAATCGTAGATTTGCAACTGTTTCTATTACCTTTTTCATCAGATTTTCTGGCAACAACGTAGGTCGACCTGTTTTTTTCTTCACAATTTCGGTAATGTCCCCATCCTCTGCTTCTTTAGACTTTTTCAATTTCACATAAGCCAATTTAAAGTCACTCACAGTTTGTCTCTTTTAACCTGGATATTTCAGGCCAGAGGTCGAACAGCAGATGCGTTTCCATGGTCGGCAGCGTATTTACCAATCTCAGCTCTCCGGGCTGGTGTCCATACATGATACTTGGATCGTTTTTTCTTGTTTTCTTCTACGTTACGCAATTCTTCGACGACCTTATCCTTTTCTCTCTCATTCAAAGTGGAGTTAAATTCTTCAGAAGATGCGGTTTCACTTGGTTTTGATGGTTTAAAGTACTTGAATAAAGCCATACTTCAGTAACGTTTGTGCGTACAAGAAGAATTTTTTAGAAATTCGATTTCGACATGAGTGTCACAGTCACATTCAAATGTTTTGATTCGAATAATATTTGAGTGTCACAGTCACATTCGATTTGAATGATATCGTTGCATTGCATGTATGCGAAGACGCACAAGTGAGCATCAAAAAAGAACACTACGTAGATAATCATCATGGAATCTGTATTTAAGACAAAAATTGCAAGCAGAGGATGGCATTTTTATGGGAAAACCACATGGAAAACTCCAAAAAAGGGACAAAAACTGCATGCTGAGAACGAAAAAGACAAAATCGCACTGATGCACGATCCTTATGCTGTGGCATGGAAGATAAATAGCAAAAAAAAGATCATTGCAGAGACCGTTGGACACATTCCAAAAGAGCTGTCAAGAGCCGCCTGTTTCTTCTTGAAGAGAGGAGGGAAGATCACTGGTGTTGTTTGTGAAGAAAAGTATAGACCTTCTCCAATACCGAAAGGAGGTTTAGAAATCATGCTGGATGTAGAATTAAAGATCGAAGATGCGAAGAGGAGAATTCTTGAACGGTTTCAGAACATAATAGAAAGTAATTACGAGAACAATTTCACAGGTGAACGCCCAATTTATGATCAGGCTGTTTTAAACCTACAAGCCGAGAAGAAGAAGAAGAAGAAGACCATTTGATTGATGATGAAGACAATGGAGTTATTTGTATAGATTAAGATAAGAAAAAGATTAAGTCAATGAAAAATACGCTTACCTTTTATGTTTTTATTAGGTACTTTGGTACGGTTTCAATGAAGGTCGATAAAAATCAATAAGCAACTTTGGGTTTGGGTTTGTGTTGTGAAAACAGCCCGGGTTCAATGTATAAACAGCCCTTAAGGCATCTTATGTGCTGATAAAACATCCTGAAAATGTTTGCATGCCAATTTAGACTCGTAAATCGAAATTAGGAAAAAACATAAGTTCGTAAAAGTTTCGGCGTTATAAACTTTTGGACAAGACAAAAAAAATGATGTTTTCGTCGCGACAAACTTTCGGACACGCCTTTTGGAAATTAATGTATGTCTTTGTGTAACTGATTAAAAATAAATTGATAAAAAAAAATACTTACCAAAACCTTATTTGCAGCTGGTTACACATAAAGTTAATCATATAAAAAAGGACTTTCACATACAGTTTTATCTATAATATCTATCCAATGAAAGAAAATACAAGAGGCCCATAGGCCTTAAGGTCAGTGCAAATTGGATTCTTAAAATATCACATGAATATAGCTTGCAAAAAAGAAACCTGCGTTTCTAAAATACAGCTTGATTAGTATCTCTGGATTTTTCAGCTTTACTTGCTTACAACCTTACGTGCTTGGCTAATCACGCAGGTCAATTTTCGTTTCTACCAATTCAGTGAAGATCCAATGCCAAGCAGTTGCTGATTACTAAAAATAAACAGTTATATAACTGCACAATACACCAATAAATTTAACAAAATGCTGACCTTAAAGAAACTTGCATTACAGAGTCATGCATCACAATTTTAACTCAAAATATTCGAAATAACATTATACTTGAAGGGAAAATAATTGCTGAATTTCTCTATTTAGGGTGCTCAAGGTCAGTCATAAAAAGTGGAGGATTCCAACACTAGGGCATTTCTCTTCAGTCTTAAGCGGCGATTAGGTTACTTGCATTCTTTCCTCTTTCCTCTTTTACTCTCAATGCACCTCTGATAATGGTCAATAAAATTCTAATTTTCAATTTAGCATTCCTAATAAAGTAAAATTCAGTTCATGGAAATTCATTAGAAAATGTTTCTTCTTCTCTAGTTAAAAAAAAAATCTGAAATAATTCTAATATTTTGTAACTATTAACAACTGATTTTCAAAGTTTTTTTGGCACAAAAGTTGAGAAAATGACAACGACAATATGTGCTTCAGACATTTATCAACATTTATGTTGCACCTGTATAAAACCCTGTGCAGACTTCTATTTGACATGACTTGGTCAACCAATTAAATTTTGATACCATTTTGTGTGACAGACAGACAAACAGCAAAGCTGCTAAAAAAAGAGACTAAAGGCAAAGACGGTGTTGCTGGTCTCCCATTCGTGTATGCCCTATTGATAAATAAATTGACTTGGATTGAATACCGTTTTATGTTAAATATAGGCTCACAAAAATAGCCCATGCAAGGTCAGATTTTGCTGTTTCTTAAAAAGAAAAATTTGTATATAACAAAAGAAAGTAAATTGTATGTTGGTTGTTCTTACTTTTTGACCCTTTTTCTTATTTGTTCTTTGCTTTAAGAACGGTTTCAGATTTCAGCCTCCTTTTGTTCTTATTTATAGAACTGCCAGTTAAACAAGAAGTGAATAAACACCTTTACTTGCTTCTTGTTTAATTTTTGGCAATTTGAATTAATTTTTAATGGAACATGGTAGTGAAGCGAATACATATTTAAAATGGCAGCCATTCGGCATAATGATATGAGCATGCAAGTCATTTTATTTATTTATTTTATTATTTAACGTTAAATTAAGCAGGCCAACACCATTTAATTATGTTGTAGGTGAGAAAAAAACCAATCACAAGTGAAAACAATATACATACACTTCTTTTTTTACAAGACATTTCAGGCTTGGGCTTTGCTTAATTTTTGAAATAATGATCTGAGCCTTGGTTGCTCAGATTTTGTTCTTATTTTTTGGCTAAATCTGACACTTGTGGTTTTTTATAAAAACGTTCTTATAAAAATAAAGCATATATGTAGTATATAAGACCAACACTCAAAGTATCTTTGGTAGCAAATACAGTTGAAAGCTTTTGGGCACAGACATCCTACAAACTATGCCAGTCTATCACACAAAAACTTTCAAGTCTTTTGCGGTGGGACGAAGACATATTTTCTGGATGGAGAGGAAATTTCTGGATGGAGAGGAAATTTGTCCCCATAGAGGTGTATATTTTAAACACTCCCTCAATAAGGATCGTTTCCATACATGCAAAACATAAATTTCTAAGGACTGGTGGTACTTCTTAAATCCTTTTACAGGAACATTTTGGTCCTTAAAATTTCAGTTTACAGTGAAGTGTTTCAGCAGGACAAGAATGTAATTATTATTATTATTATTATTAGCAATATTTATACAGCATTTTTCGTCAGTAAAGTATATATACTGTTATCAATGAAATAGCTGTAGTAAAATAAAATAAAATAAAGGTTACAATTGTATATTAAGTATTAGAAATAAGTAAATAAGTAAAAAATAAGTAAAAGATATAAGTTCGCAAGTTCGCAAGATGGCGGGTGCTTTAGTAAAGAGTTTGTTCATGATTTTTTGGTTTTTATTAGTGTTTCAACGAAATAACTTATTGGAATGGAATTTGAATTTCAATTGTGATAATGGTGAAGTTAGTTATCATGCTGTTTCGTATGTCAGTGATTCCTTATGGCAGCATTTTCGTAAAAATAAGAAGACATATCTCACACCAAAATCTTTTGATGTTATCTTGTTACTGTTATCTGGCGATATACACCCATGTCCAGGTCCGCTCACAGACACTCAAAGAGAAATCAACGATTTTTGCAAGATAAAAGGTTTCAAATTTTTCATCAGAATATTAGAGGGTTAGGCGGAAAATTTGACGAGATTAAAGATATATTACTACACTGTAACAAAATTGACATGCTGGGTCTCACAGAACTCTTCATAAACGACACTAACAAAACAAACTTTGACATTCCGGGGTACACACTACTTCAAAGAAATCGTAAGACTGGTACCGGAGGAGGGGTAGGAGTCTACATTCGAAATGGAATTGAGTATAAGGAAAGAGACGATTTAGGAGATGATAACATCGAAGGTATTTTCATCGAAATCAAGCCAAAAAAATCCAAAAACTTTATCGTTGCATTCATGTACAAACCTCCCGAATCATCAAAACATTTATCGAAAAACTTTCTACAGACTTTGACACAAAAACTTGAAGCAATTAACAGGGAGAGAAATTCGAAATGGAATTGAGTATAAGGAAAGAGACGATTTAGGAGATGATAACATCGAAGGTATTTTCATCGAAATCAAGCCAAAAAAATCCAAAAACTTTATCGTTGCATTCATGTACAAACCTCCCGAATCATCAAAACATTTATCGAAAAACTTTCTACAGACTTTGACACAAAAACTTGAAGCAATTAACAGGGAGAGAAAAGAGTCAATAATCATTGGAGACCTAAATACTGACTACCTGAAAAGAGACGATCAACGCGCAATTAAAGACTCCTTTGTTATAAATGGCTACGATCAACTAATTAAATCATCAACACGAATTACCATGGAAACCTCAACACTGATTGACGTTGTTCTTTCAAACATACCTTTTAATATCACGAAGACAGCAAATATTGTTTCGGGTTTAAGCGATCACAATTTAATTGCTTGCGCTCGTAAAATGAACAATACAAAGTTTGAACCGTTTTATGTAACCTTCAGAGATTACTCTAATTATGATGTTAATGTTATCAACAACGAACTCCTTAACTCAGATTGGAATAGCGTTTATAACTCAGTCTCACCAATTACAGCTTATGAAAACTTAAAAACAATACTTATAAATACAATAAACACGCACCATTCACTACGAAGAAAGTTAAGGGAAAACCCTCCCCTTGGCTGGATGCGGATGTTAAACGATCAATGAATACACGTGATAAACTTCTACAAAAAGCACAGAAGTCACAATTAGCACATGATTGGACTGCGTATCGTCGTTTTAGAAACTTTGTCACCAACTTAGTGAATCGAGCAAAACGTACATTTTTCAAAAATAAACTACGCGAATGTCAATCTCAACCTGAAAAATTCTGGCAAACTATCAAGAAAGTCTTTCCGGTGAAACAAACCTCAACAGTCACAGCAAAATCATTTTTAGTTGATGGGGAAACTATCAGTGACAAAAAAACGATCGCCGAAGGTTTTTGTAAGTTTTTTGCAGGTATTGCCAATGTACTGAAAACAACCGCATTTCCTCTCAAAAACTTCGTCTGGGGTTATAAATCATCTTTTCAGCAACAAAATGGTAATTTTGCCAGATTTGAATTCATTAACGTTACTGATGATGAAGTATTAAGTTATCTAAAGAAACTTAAGAGAAAGTGCGCAACTGGATTAGACGATATCCCATCATGCTTCCTGAAAGATATCGCTATTGTGATATCTAAACCACTGACTCATGTGATAAATTTATCGTTGCAGTCAGGAACGTTTCCAACTGAGTTAAAAAATGCCCGAGTAACACCAGTTTTCAAACCTGGAAAACAAAACACTTATGACAACTACCGCCCCATAAGCGTTCTACCGGTCCTATCGAAAATATTTGAAAAGTGTGTGCACAGGCAAGTCATGAATTACTTAGAGAGCAACAACCTTCTTTCGAGTAACCAATTCGGCTTCCGAAGAAAACGGTCAACAGAAGCTGCGACAACCTTTTTCATTGACCACATTCATAAAGCTATGGATCAAGGCCAGTATACAGGAGCTATTTACATTGACTTGAGTAAAGCATTCGATACCATCAGCCATTCAAATTTGATTGATACTCTCGCTCAATACGGTATCTCAGGAAATGCCTTAAATTGGATGACTGATTACTTATTTCAAAGATCTTAACAAGTATCATATGAAGGAACACTATCATCACCACTACCAATATACTGTGGAGTACCGCAGGGGTCTATCTTAGGCCCCTTGCTTTTTATTATATACTTCAACAATGCTATGAAAATCACTTCAGCTTGCAATATGCTCATGTATGCAGACGATACTGTTTTGTTCTACTCTCACAAAGACATAAATACGATTCAAGTTTCACTTCAAAATGAATTTAGTCAACTTTCACTGTGGTTGAAAGAAAATGAACTTATAATTAATACTAAGAAGGGTAAAACGGAGGTAATGGTATTCGGAACTAGCAAAAAGTTAAATAAACTTGAAGAACCACCAATACACATAACCCATGATAATACCACCATCAATGTCACAAATGAATACAAATATCTGGGACTGAACCTTACAAATACGCTGAACATGACAAATCATCTACATAATTTGATCAAAAAGTCAGCAACGAGAGTTCGCCTACCGAAGAAAGCAAGAGCATTTTTAGATAGTGAGTCAGCAAAAATGGTGTATCAAGCTATGATTCTGCCAATGTTAACGTATTGTGGATTTTCTCTGTACGGTGCAACACCAAGATATCTCCAAGAACGAATACAAAGATTGGAAAGTCGTGCTGAGATGGTGATAGGTGGTCCTATTCCGAAACGAAAAGACGTGCTCAGAAAACAAATATGTACTTTCGTAGACAAATGTATTTACAACGATGCTGAAGTCTGCAAAAATTTTGCCAACTACTTCTCAATAAAAAGGACGAATGTGAACACGCGAAATAATGGCACGATGATTAATATCCCAAGAATAAGACTGGAATCAAGCAGAGTGTCTTTTTATTTTCAAGGTTCCAAGTTATTTAATGATTTACCGATAGACATTAGGAGAGAAAACAATTTTAAGACATTTAAATCAAAATTAAATGCTACTTAATTTCCAGTTTTGGCTTTACAGGTCTATTTACATGGTCTTTCACACACTTTACATCTCATATGATCATCAAATTTCCATCTTCTAGATTTTGATCTTGTTTCATCGAAATGACAATTTACCTTTAGATAAGTATATTAGATAAAAAAAAAATGATGAACAATTATCACTTGGTTACGGACGCTACACCTAACGATGTGAGTTATAATAGGGACACTTTGGACACTGTATTATTCTTGAGTTTGTTTAAGTTGATTTATGTTGTGTTTGTATACTTCTTTAGTATCGAAACATATAGTTGATGTTTACGAGACGTTTCGTGCTTTAACCAAGTGAAACAGTGAAACTCGTAATTAAATTGGACATTGCAACATTCTCAACAAATGGAGACTGCAATACAAGGTCGCGCTCGAAGTGCAAGAGCATTTACATGAAAGTCAAAGGAGGTTAAATCTGCAATCACAGCTGGTGACGAAATGGAGCTGATCAGCTGGCGTTTCGAAGAATGTAAGGAATTATGGCATACTGTGCAGGAGAAGCATGATGATTACATTGATCAGGTTGATCAGACAAATGAGGAGCTCATGAGAGCTGAAGAATCTTGGTTAGAAGAACACCAACAAAATTTCATGACTCTAGAGAGATTGAAAATCCAATATCAAAAAGATAAACAGGAAAGCTCAAATAAGAGAGATCAAGATCTGAAGAGACAGGCAGATGAACAGAATCAAGCAAGAGAAATGGAGAAGAATACGGCGAATATTCTTAAGGCTGATCGTCTTCCAGAAGTGAGAGCAGCAGCATTTCAAAGTCATTCAGAGAATCTAATAAGCTTGATCGATATCGAATCAGAAAAGGAAAATCCTTGTGTTGAAATCGTAAAGGAAGCCTACGAGGAACTTAAGGAGCAATTTGATCAATGCAAAGCCAGTCAGAATGATTACTTGATGTTAATTAGCGCTGAAAGAGTCCAACAAGAAATCGAGTGGTTGGAAATTCTAAGAAAGCGATGTCTCTCTCTAAGTCAACGTGCCGGCTTATTCTTTCAACAGTACGACAAACAACCAGTCATATCGCCATCTTTGAGATCTCATAACGAATCTGGAATAAAATTAGAGAACATGAAAATGCCCACATTCAAGGGTAATATTCGAGACTATCCAAGATTTAAATCTGACTTTAATAAACAAGTTGCACCTCAGACGAGAAACTCCGAAGCAACAGCATATGCACTGAAGTCTTGTCTTTCAGAAGGACCGTATGAAGTAGTCAGGAACGTAGATGATGACATTGATGAAATGTGGAAAAGACTAGATGATAAGTATGGTAGGACAGAAAAATTAACTGAGACAATCATGTACGACATCAGAAAATTTAAAAGGATCAAGGAAGGTGAAGAAAAGATCTTCATAGAATTTGTTGACACTATTGAAAGAGGATATCGCGACTTGCAAAGGATGCATGTAGAGCATGAAATGTCTAACACTACTGTATTAAGCATTTTGGAAGAAAAGCTCCCTAAGAACATCAGGAGAGATTGGTCGAGGAAAGTCAACAATGAAGACAACAAAGTTGATGAAGCCAGTAGATTCCCAACATTTTTAAAATTCCTGCTTGAACAAAAACGCATTATTGAATACGAGTCTGCCGAAATTCGAATTGGATCATTAGATATTACTGCTCCTGTGCATCACATGAATGCAAAGAAAGAAGAGGAAACTGCTTCAGAAACAACAAAAAGTTCAAAATGTTTAGTGCATGCTTCAGCCAACCACACAACACCTAATTGCAGAGTTTACTTGGAAAAATCACCCAGGGAAAGGATTGAACTCATCAAATCAAAAAGAGCCTGCTGGACATGCTTAAGAGTAGGCCACAGATCTGTTGATTGTTTTCATAGAGAAAAGTGTTCTGCAGATGAAGCTTGTGAAAAGTACCATCGCGAGTCACTACATCAAGCGCACGTTGAAGGAATAACATTTCACACTGGAGATACAATATCTAACAGCTGTCTCCTTCAGTTAATGAAGATCAAATCAGGAACCAATCCATCAACCAGTTTGAATGTTCTTTGGGATGGAGGAGCAACTATAAGCCTCATAACATTTACTAAAGCGAAAGTTTTAGGTTTGATTGGGAAACCGGTAAAATTAGGAGTCATCAAAATTGGGGGCGAGAAGCAAGAAATACGATCATCTTCTTATCATTTACCTTTAACAGATAAGAGCGGGAAAGTGGTTTATTTTCAAGTTTATGGAATTGATAAAATTTCGACTGAAGTGAGCAGAAAGGATTTGATAAACATCAAACACCTATTCACAGGTTTGGAGCATGAAGAACTCGAACGTCCTGTTGGGGAGATAGACATACTGATTGGATTTGAGTATGCAGGATTCCACCCAATCAGAGAACAATCTTATGGGCATCTCCTGCTTCTATCAAACAGATTTGGAAGATGCATAGGAGGAAGCCACCGATTGTTGGAAGAAAACACAAAGAAAATAGTTCAGCATGTGCAGATTCTTCATGTAGACAAGATCAGCTTGAATGACTTCTTTGAATTAGAAGCTTTGGGTGTTCAATGCACTCCAAAATGTGGAAGTTGTCGCTGTGGAAAGTGTCCAATCGGTGGGAAGCAGTACACTCTGAAGGAAGAAAGAGAACTCCATATGATAGAAGAAGGATTGACGCATGTCATTGATGATTGGGAAGCTCGATACCCATGGATAAAGAACCCCTATGATCTTCCCGACAACAAGATCGCAGCACTAGCAATGCTGAAATTCACCGAACGACGATTGTCAATGAATCCTAGCCATTTAGAAACCTATAACTCACAAATACAAGATATGATTGAGAGAGGAGTTGCTAGAAAATTAACAAATATGGAGTTACAAGGGTATAAGGGACCAGTTTTCTACCTCAGCCACCACGAAGTCTTAAAACCTGATTCAATGTCAACACCTTGCCGCATCGTATTCAATTCTTCAGCCAACTTCAAAGGTCATGTTTTAAATGAATACTGGGCCAAAGGACCAGATTTACTGAACAATTTACTAGGGATCTTGATTAGATTCAGGGAGAATAAAGTGGCAATAACCGCAGACATCAAGAAAATGTATCATGCTGTTAAAATTGAGGAGATAGACCAACACACCCATCGATTTTTGTGGAGAGAGACTCCAGAGAAAGATCCAAACACATTCGTTATTACTTCTGTTTCATTCGGTGATCGTCCTGCCGGAAATATTGCTACCGTTGCCCTACGAAAAACTGCTGAGATGAAAAGGTATCAACATGAAAAGGCAGCAGACATGATCATCAACAACTCCTACATGGACGATATAATTGATAGTGTAAAAACAATTGATGAAGCAGTACAGATATCGACAGATGCAGATAGAATTCTGAAGCTAGGAGGATTTGCTGTCAAACATTGGACAATTTTAGATAGAAACAAATCCAGTTCACAGATAGCAAACAAAAAGTATGTGAGAGGATATCACATGCTAAATGGAACTCCTGAGATCAAGTCCTCAGCGGATGTACAGAAGGTCCTTGGTATGCACTGGTGTCAAGAAACAGACCAATTTGTGTTCACTGTTAAATTGAACTTCTCACCACGAAAAAGAAAAATCCACACAGGTCCAAGTCTCAGTTGCGATCAAATACCAAGCCATCTGCCTAACATTATATCAAAGCGTATGATCTTATCTCAAGTAAATGGAATTTATGATCCTCTTGGTTTAGCCACTCCCTTCATACTGAAAGCCAAGGTGCTAATGAGGCAACTGTGGTCTGGTGAAATGAAATCAATGCAATGGGATGATGACATACCTGCCTCAGTAAAGACAGAATGGATAAACTTTTTTAGAGAATTATTTGAGATGGAAAAAATTGGTTTTGACAGATGCATCATGCCTCAAAATGCTAAAGGAAAGCCAACTTTGATCATGTTCAGCGATGCTTCTGAGCAGGCATTCGGCACCTGCGCCTATGCCAGATGGGAATTACCAAATGGGAAGTATGAGAGCAAGTTAATTGCTGCTAAAGGCAAAGTAGCACCATTAAAAACAATTTCCATTGTAAGATTAGAACTGAATGCAGCTATTATGTCTACAAGATTGCGCAATTTCATCAGAGAGGAAATGAGACTACAGTTTGAAAAGGAGGTTTTTATTGTTGATTCATCCATAGTAAGAGCAATGATTCAGAAAGAATCTTACGGATTCAACACGTTTGCTGCTGTGAGAGTAGGAGAGATCCAATCTGCTACAACGCCTGAAGATTGGAAATGGATTGAAAGCAAAGAAAACATTGCTGATTGGACGACCAGAGTGAAACACCCTCTTGAGCTTGATAATAGCAGCTGTTGGCAAAAAGGACCAGAATTCTTGCAATGTCCGGAAACAGAATGGCCTGTTAAAACTCAATGCAATGTAAATGTATTACCAGAAGAAGCCAAATCCATAAACCTTGTAAAACTAGACGAGGACGACACTCTTACTAAAAGAATTAAAATTGAGCGCTTTTCATCATACAACAAGCTCATCCGTGTTACAGCTCGAGTTCTTGCTTTATATGATACATCAGAATGTCCTTCGCTGAAGAATGCTGCAAAAACGCCAACTGTAGCACTATTAAAGATGGCTGAGAACTTGTGGATAAAAGAGGTGCAGTTGCCACTCAAGGAACAGACAGACAAAGGAGATTTCAGAAGACTCAACCCGTATCAAAGGAAAGATGGTATAATCGTTGTAAGTGGACGAGCAGAGCAATGGATGGAAATAAGTTATGACAATCAGGAATTACCACTCTTACCAGGATCGCATCGTTTCTCTTGGCTTTACGTTGATCACATACACAAGATATCTCATCTTGGAAATTCAGCTACCATTTCAAAAGTTAGACTCAACTTTTGGATAACAGGAGTTTCAAGACTAGCCAAATCTATCAAAAACAAGTGCGTTACCTGTAAAAGACTCGACAAAAGATTCGTCGAACAGAAAATGTCAGGACTACCCGCAGAGAGGTTGAAACCAACATTGCCATGGATGTACACTGGTATTGACCTCTTTGGTCCATACACAGTTAAAGGAGAAGTCAACAAACGAAGTCGAGGAAAGATGTATGGTGTCATTTTCATTTGCATTGAAAGTCGGGCAGTATATGTTGACACTGCAACTGACTACAGTACGCAAGGATTTTTGATGGCATTCAGAAGATTTGTGTCAATCTACGGATATCCAAGCAAAGTCTATTCCGATCAAGGACCTCAGTTAGTAGGAGCAAGCAAAGAAGTTAAGGGCAACTGGGATAAAGAAAAGCTCAGGGAGTTTGGTGCAGATTGTGGGTTGGAGTGGCAATTTAGTACACCCGATGGACCATGGAGGAACGGATGTGCAGAGTCTCTTATAAAATCTGTGAAGAAAGCGATTACTTGTGCCATTGGAGAGCAAATATTGTCACATTCTGAACTTCAAACAGTAATGTTTGAGGCAGCAAACTTAGTTAACGAACGTCCGATTGGCCGCCATCCAACTTGTCCCAAAGATGGCAGTTACCTTAGTCCAAATCACTTACTACTTGGAAGAGCCACCTCAAGAGTTCCTGCCGGACCATTTAAGGAGCCAGGCAATCTGAAACATCGTTTTGAACTCGTTCAGCAAATAGTGAATACTTTTTGGCGACGCTGGACTCGAGATTATTTCCCCAGTTTATTGAGCCAAAGTGGCACACTCAAAACAGGAATGTCAAAGTTGGTGATGTGGTATTGGTGCAGGATTCCAACCAGATTCGGGGGAATTGGCGTATGGCAAAGGTATCGGAAGTTTTTCCAGGAAAGGATAAACTTGTACGTCGAGTAGCTATACAGTACAAGAATTTACCAGGCAATAGGGATTATTCAGGTGATCGTTACAAGACAGTCGAACGACCTGTTCAAAGACTAATCGTAATTGTACCGAATGATACAAAGGAAAATTAGATCGACATACTTACCCCGCGGCGGAGTGTTTCATTGAAATGACAATTTACCTTTAGATAAGTATATTAGATAAAAAAAAAAATGATGAACAATTATCACTTGGTTACGGACGCTACACCTAACGATGTGAGTTATAATAGGGACACTTTGGACACTGTATTATTCTTGAGTTTGTTTAAGTTGATTTATGTTGTGTTTGTATACTTCTTTAGTATCGAAACATATAGTTGATGTTTACGAGACGTTTCGTGCTTTAACCAAGTGAAACAGATCTCTAGTTTTTTCCTCCAACGTTTTTAGCCTTTTACGCGTTTTTTCTTTCAGTGTTTTCTAGCGATTTTTTCCAGCGGTTCTTAGCAGTTTTTATTGTTTATAGTAATAGTTTTTAATAAATATATATTTTTACTTATACTATTATTTTATATTTTTACAGGACTACCAGGACAACAGTGTAATTTTATTTTACTACTGAGGTATTATCCTGTTTAAAAATTCGAAATAATAATAATAATAATAATAATAATAATAAATCGGCCTAAAAGTAGGAATTAAGGGGATAAAGCAAAAATTAAATTAAAGGGAAGCACCTCTAAAATGAAAACGGAAAAAATTGAGCGAAATGTCACTGTGTAGAAACTGAAAATCAAAAGTAAGCCAAATGCAGAGGATTAGTGAAAACTGAGTGGATAGAAAATCACATATTGTAGGAGAATTACAATTATCCCATACAATTACTCCATGCCAGAGACATTGAAAATTGAATTATAAGTGAAAGTATACAAAAAAGATATAAAAGATAAAACATATAAAGAATATATAAAAAATATATAGGAGATAAAATTTGTTAAAAACACTTTACAAATATAAAAGATAAAAGCTACTTTATTGAAATGAATAAACGAAGCAGCAGAGGGTTTGGCTAACAACAATTGGAAATCATGAGAATAGCTGTAGAAATAGAATTCGATTTGAAATTGGATCGTAGGAACTGATGTAATACGTAAAAAATCGGTAATCAAACAAACACATTCTTAATTTTGTTTTTAAATAACTTCATATTTTTCTCCATAATAATAGCACTTGGTAGCGAGTTGTATATGACTGCGCCATTGAAACTAAACATTTTCCTTCCAATTTCAGTTCGTACTTTGGGTAACTTCAGATATTTTCCTTTGCCTCGAGTGTTATATTGATGATTAAAAATATCGAAGTAGTTATCGTAAAGTTCTGGGGCACCGTTATTCAGAATTTTATGGACAGCTACAGCAACTCGTTCCGAACATAACTGATTTACTCCAGGCCATTGGTTTTGGTTCATCATTTTACCATGGGCAATTCGCTGAGCTCGATTTTGTAGTGCTTGAAATTTTTTGGAGACTGTGGACATGGTAAGCACTTCGTTTTCGTTTGCTGTTATTAAAGGCTGGATCATCGATTTATAAATTAATTCTGCGGTGTACGGAGATATATCTTTACGAATACGTGATAACAATTTAACTCGAGACAATACTTTCTTAGCGGTTTTGGCAAAATGTGGCTTGAATGACAGATTTTGGTCAAGCACAGTACCAAGGTACTCATAACTGCTAACAGCATTAATCGGTGTTTGGTTTCCAACGATGGCAAGGCTGGAGGAAATTTTTAATTTCTTGTCAGTTCCAAAAAGAACAGTTTCAGTTTTACCAGGTTTAAGATTGACTATTAAGGCATTATTACGAAACCAATGGAGTACATTGTCAAAATCAGCATTCAGCACTTCGCAGATATGTTTATCGTTTTTATCACTGAAGAATAGTACCATATTGTCAGCTTAAAGTAGTATCTCAGCCTTGTCAATGGAATACACGATGTCGTTGATGTGAAGTAGGAAAAGGAGCGGACCTAGGATTGATCCTTGGGGTACCCCGGTTGAAACAAACTCTACTTCTGATAAATGATCTTCATATTGGACGAATTGCTGTCTCCCAAATAGATAATCCGCAAACCATTCATACTCTTTTCCATGTATACCATATTTTGGTAGTTTAGACAGTAAAGTTGCATGGTCGACTGTGTCGAATGCTTTGCGAAGATCAATATAAATAGCTCCTGTAAGTTTTCCAGCATCCATACCTCTACGTATTTGATCAGTAAGATGAACTATAGCGTGTTTCGTACTACATCTTTTTCTAAAACCAAATTGGCGTTTCGTGAGTAAGTTGTTTGACTCTAGGTATTCGTAGAGTGATTTATGAACGATTTTCTCCACAATTTTTGATATAATGGGCAATATGGATATAGGGCGGTAATTGTCAAAAAGCATGTGGTCGCCAGACTTGTAAATGGGTGATATTTTTCCGATTTTTTCTTCATTTGGGAAAGTTGAGGAAGCTAAAGAACGGTTGATCAGATCCGTTAATATATAGGCAATTTCCTCAGCGCCATCTTTTAGCAAGTCCGACGGTATCTGGTCAATGCCAGGAGATTTTCCGTTTTTAAGTCGTTTTAGTTCATTAATAACATCTCTTAATACCACTTCTTTGAATTGGAATTTGTGTTTGTATGGGTTAATTTGATCTGAGAGATTTTGATGAGCTCTCCAAACACGACTTGAAACATTTATGACCGAGTCTTGAAGATTTTTTCCGATATGCGTAAAAAATGAATTGAAACAATTAGCTATAGTTTTTTTATCGCTGATATCAGTGTCATTGTTTAGAAATGATTTCGGTAATTTTTTCGATCTACTTTTAGACGGATAACATTTCTTGACTTGGTCCCAAAATTTTTTCGGGTTGTGCTTTTCTTCTTTTAGCAAATTTCTTTGAAAGTTAGCTTTTGACACTTTGATATGATAAGTAACAGAGTTTCTTAGTTTGCGATATGCTTTCCATTCATGTTCAGAGTTTGATCGTCGTGCTTTACGTAAGTGGAAATCGCGGTCTTTTATAAGTTGTCGAATTTCCGAGGTCATCCAGCGACATTCTTTTCCTCGTACTGATTTCTCTCTCATTGGTGCATGCCTTTGTATAATATCAGAAAGGATGCTTTATTCAATGACTTTTCTTTTATCACCTTGATCCATGGTGCATTGCGCAAATCATTTTTATAATTATCTTTGTTATACTTCGAATAATCACGATATAATAATTTTCGAGGCTGGAACTTTCCAACATTTAATTTACGAATACATCCAATTAAGTCGTGGTCACTCAACGATAATGGTGTAACAATATGATCAGCTATATTATGTTTTTGTGATGTTAAGATGACATCAATGAGTGTACGCGTACTTTTAGCAATTCTCGTGGGCGATTCAATGATCTGCTTCATATTAAAACACGCTAAAAGGTCTTTAATAGTCTTTTGAGTTTTTGAGATCAAGTAATCACAGTTAAGGTCCCCAATGATTATGACTTCTTTGTTCTCTTCTGAACTGCTAGTTAGGATAGTTTCAAGCGCATCGGTAAAATTACGATGTAAGTGTAGCGAAGAATCAGGGGGTTTATACATGATCATAATTATGATAGAAGCAGCATTTTTAGGCAAAAGCTCAATACATATAGACTCAACTTCTTCCTTTTCCAGATCAAATCTCCTTCTCCAGTTTAAATCATTTCTAATATAACATAAAACATTTGTGTAAACATTTCAGATGAAAACGATCTGAGCACCCACAACAAATTCCAATCAATTGATTTTTACGAACTACTTTACTACAGCAAGCACAAGTGATTTTCGTTGGTCCTGGACAGATTTCTATATCACCGGAAAGTAGGAGCAAAATTAAATTCCAAGCACACCTTTCTCTACTCTGAAGTTCAAAATAGCCTTATTGTTTTAGCTGCCACAACGAGGAGTATGTAAACGTTTCTTCATTAAGCTCAGTGAATTCTCCATGTTGTAAACCATAAACACTTGAATCTGCATTACATAAAGACGGTTTTCTGACACATAAAATAACAAAAAGCATCCATATCGCTTTCATCAACACGAGCGTGACCGTCCTTGTTGACGCCATCATCATTTAAAAATGATAAAAAAAAATAGAAAAATTCAGCAAGAAGTTTTCCACTAAGATTTGTCTTCCATTAAGGCATGGAAGCTAATACCTTATCATTGAATAAACATTATGTATGTATTGGAGAAAAAAGAAAACATTTGGACAACATGGAGAAGAGTACATGTATAACACATACATATAAATAATCTATACAACTTGCCTGACTTTTTCTTTCTCCTTGATAAATTTGTCTCCTGTCTCGATTCAATATGCTTCAATATAAGTAATGTTGCTCTGATTCTTGCTCCTTGTTGACATAAAGTTTTACTAGCGATTCGCTCCCATTGCATTGCGCAAATCATTTTTATAATTATCTTTGTTATACTTCGAATAATCACGATATAATAATTTTCGAGGCTGGAACTTTCCAACATTTAATTTACGAATACATCCAATTAAGTCGTGGTCACTCAACGATAATGGTGTAACAATATGATCAGCTATATTATGTTTTTGTGATGTTAAGATGACATCAATGAGTGTACGCGTACTTTTAGCAATTCTCGTGGGCGATTCAATGATCTGCTTCATATTAAAACACGCTAAAAGGTCTTTAATAGTCTTTTGAGTTTTTGAGATCAAGTAATCACAGTTAAGGTCCCCAATGATTATGACTTCTTTGTTCTCTTCTGAACTGCTAGTTAGGATAGTTTCAAGCGCATCGGTAAAATTACGATGTAAGTGTAGCGAAGAATCAGGGGGTTTATACATGATCATAATTATGATAGAAGCAGCATTTTTAGGCAAAAGCTCAATACATATAGACTCAACTTCTTCCTTTTCCAGATCAAATCTCCTTCTCCAGTTTAAATCATTTCTAATATAACATAAAACATTTGTGTAAACATTTCAGATGAAAACGATCTGAGCACCCACAACAAATTCCAATCAATTGATTTTTACGAACTACTTTACTACAGCAAGCACAAGTGATTTTCGTTGGTCCTGGACAGATTTCTATATCACCGGAAAGTAGGAGCAAAATTAAATTCCAAGCACACCTTTCTCTACTCTGAAGTTCAAAATAGCCTTATTGTTTTAGCTGCCACAACGAGGAGTATGTAAACGTTTCTTCATTAAGCTCAGTGAATTCTCCATGTTGTAAACCATAAACACTTGAATCTGCATTACATAAAGACGGTTTTCTGACACATAAAATAACAAAAAGCATCCATATCGCTTTCATCAACACGAGCGTGACCGTCCTTGTTGACGCCATCATCATTTAAAAATGATAAAAAAAAATAGAAAAATTCAGCAAGAAGTTTTCCACTAAGATTTGTCTTCCATTAAGGCATGGAAGCTAATACCTTATCATTGAATAAACATTATGTATGTATTGGAGAAAAAAGAAAACATTTGGACAACATGGAGAAGAGTACATGTATAACACATACATATAAATAATCTATACAACTTGCCTGACTTTTTCTTTCTCCTTGATAAATTTGTCTCCTGTCTCGATTCAATATGCTTCAATATAAGTAATGTTGCTCTGATTCTTGCTCCTTGTTGACATAAAGTTTTACTAGCGATTCGCTCCCAGGATGCACTACGTCAAAATTAAGGGTGGGAGAGGGCGCATTTAAATGAATATTTTCTTTTCTTATTGGAGTGAAGTAAACCCTTTTTGTATTGTAGTATACTTAGATTGTTACAAACTGGCAATTCTTTTTCCAAAAATAACTGTTGTGCTCTAAACTTTCTGAGTTTGAACTGCAAAATTGAAAGCTACCAATAACAGGCGTTAGAGCGGGCATAAAGAACTGTAGCATTACACACTGACCGACAGACACGGGTAAATGAAAGATCAGCTACCTTACGGGGCTGACCAATAATGGCCTTTGAATTGAATTGAATGCAAATCTGATTGCCAATAAATAAAATTTTGTATTAAAGTTAAAAGAACTTAACTCTTTAAAAAAGTTTTGAGTATACTTCACAAAATTGCATGAAGACATTGATTCTCATTATCATAAATGGTTCAAAAAGGAACATCTTGCACACAATATGAATTTTGAAAAGTGATAATGTTAAAAAATACTAAGTGTTTGTAGTGGTACCATTCATACATTTTTGTTTTTCTTCATTGAAAATACAAAAAGTAAACAAAACAACTGTGGATAATTTAAGATAAAGAAAATAAAAGAAACTGGTGATCATGCAGAAATACAGAGTAAAAAATAATTGAGGACAGAAAAAATAAGTGTCTAAATTAAAACAAATATATATATAAATGAGATTGACTATAGATTAACTGGCTGGGCTAGTACACAGAAAAAACACACGAATATTTGGGTGATCTGAGGGATATTCTGAGGATGCAATTCGCTCTACAAATTTACTGTCAACCAGGACAGTTACCGAACCAAATACAATATATCATAATCTACACACAGTGCTGTCAACGAGGACAGGTCTTTTATGTAAACGCTTTGTCAACAAGGACAATCTAAACTGTCAACCAGGACAGCCTCGATAACTTGAACTCAACATAACTGTCAACAAGGACAGGTGATACTGGCACACACTTTGTCAACAAGGACAAACAAATGCTGTCAACAAGGACAGTCTACTTGATAAACGAAATTATCTTGAAACGCATTGTACACAAAGACCGACCGGTGCTATCTACAAGGACAGACACCCTCAGTAAAAATAGCTGCAAATAGTTAATGAGCGAACGCACCCCCCAAATTACCCCCAGATCAAGGATAATTAACTAAATCTATAGAGGAAACAGAATCGTGAGACCAAAACCTGGTAAGTGGAGACGTGGAACGAAGGCGACGTGAAAAAGATGAAGATTGTAGATGAAGATGTATCATTGTCAAAATGTAAATATCGGCGATAAGCGTCACTAGACCAACGGCCAAGGATCTGAATAGTACTATCCGGTATACCGACTGAAGCCGCTGACGATGCACCACCAATCCGAAACGAATGTGTATTAATATCACGAGAGAACGGCAAAGTTTGGGAGATTAAATTCACTATGTCTTGCCGGACCAAAAAACGCACATTGGAAAAAGCAAATAGCGGTAAATTCGGACCAGGGTGATGAAACAACCACTGCTGCATAGCTTCAACAGCACACAGAACCTGACCAGAGCGACCTATTCAGATAAAACAGCCAGACCGGAATGGGTCAGTCTTGGAGGCACGAAGGTGGATGCACATAACTTGGCCATGAGGAAAAAACGAAACATCCTGGACCATCAAATCAGTAGACGGGTCAAAACGTGCTGCTGATTGGCAAGTATATTCCGAGCATCGAAGCAAGCCAAAAAACGCCAACGACTGGGAGAACTGTAGAAGGTCCAGGCGATAGTGCATAATTTGTAGGTGAAGGAAAGTGATAGGTAACCGACGTGGCCTAGCAAAGTCCGACCCTTGAACGCGACGAATACCGCGCATGGTATAATATAAACGATCCATGTGAAAAATAGAAGCCGAAAAACCTTGAATGACAGCATGAAATTGAATGCCACACAAATAAACTTTGATAGTATTGAAAGCCAATCTTTGAGCCAAAGAGACAACGAAACGCATCAGGTTAGTTTCCACCAGAGGAAACACAGCCACATGAATACAAGAACAGAAATGATGATATGCACGAAAGCCCACCAGATAAGTAGCACGAGTCGAGGGGGCTAAAGACTGCGATTGAAAACGCACTACGTGGCGGTCAAAACGTTCCAAATCGATGACGGTACCAAAGTTGGTTCTTTGTCTGCGGCTGATATGAGGCGGTGAAATTTGGCAACCTGTAAACGAGAAAGAGCATCCGCAGCAGCATTAAAACGACCTGAAATGTGGGTCATCAGAATATTTAAATTCAAACGTGCTGCAAACAAAAAGAGAAAACGTACCAACGACATAATAGTAGCATCCCTGCAAGAACCAGATTGCCAAACGTGAACAATGGCAGCGTTATCCGTATAAAACAAAATCTGCTTATTCCTCCACTGGTCACCCCACGTAACTACTGCAGCCACAATGGCAAACAGCTCCAAGATATTGATATGGAATTGCAAATAGGCAGGAGGCCAAGATAAACTAAACCAATGTGGGCCAAAGACAGCGCCAAAGCCCAGCCCAGAAGCATCTGTAAAAAGACGCAAGCTAATCGAGGTGACCGGCTCATCAGGTATAACGGACCAGCCATTCCAATCAGGCAGGAAGTCCAGCCACCATTGAATATCCGCCCTTGCCTCCTGGTTAAGAGAAATGTGATGCGACAAAGCAGAAACTGTAGCAGACAGATCTATTAACCGCCTAAGAAACATGCGACCTGGACGAACTACTTTGCATGCAAACAATAGAGAACCGATGAGAGACAATAACTCTCTCTTTGTACATTTTTTCCTACCTAACCAAAATGATAGTTTAGCCTGGAGGTCACCATACTTGGCAGAAGGCAAACGCATCATCATAGCCTGTGAGTCTATTTCAATTCCTAAATAAGTGATAGTTTGAGAAGGACCAACAGTTTTTTCAGAAGCGAGAGGAACACCTAATTCTGAGCACAATGATTGCATAGACGCCAGATCACTAGCAACCGTGTCACTAGATTTACCACAAATGAAAAAATCGTCCAAGTAGTGCAAAATGAACTGGACACCACCGATAACAAAGAAAATCCAACACAATAAGTCAGCAAATGCATTGAAAATGAAAGGGGATGAACGGCTACCAAACGGCAAACGAGTGTCCACAAAATATAAACCCTGCCAACAATAGCCGAGGAGACCCCACTGATCAGGACGCACCGGACAATTACGAAAGGCATGCTTAATGTCCAGTTTGGCCATAAACGCCGAAGGGCCCAAACTAGAAACCAAGGTCACTGCATCATCGAAAGAAGAATAATGTACTGAAAACCGTTCTCTGTCGATGCCTTCATTCACTGCATCACCGCGAGGGGACGACAAATCAAGAATGATACGGAGAGAACCATCGTTCTTAGGAACAGCACCAAGTGGTGAGCAATGAAAAGGCAGAAATGGAGGGGAAGAGAAAGGGCCAGAAGTGTGGCCTCTCTCAACCTCCTTGGCGATGGCTTCCCCAAACAGGCAAAGGATTTTGAAGAGCAGAAAGAAGATTACGAGGCCTAGTATTAGAAATAGAACCATGAAAACCTATGTCAAAACCAACATGAAAGCCGTTCACAACATAGGAAACCAAAGACTGATTAGGATGAGAAACTAACAATTCTGAAAGGCGGCCAACATTGATAGGTGAAATGACAGATGTAGGTAAGGGGTGAAAACTACCGTTTAACTCTGCGGGTGCAGAGTGATGCTGGATGGGGACCAGTACAGAGCCGACACTGATGCAAGAATCTGCACTGCTGGACAGTGCACCTGCCATCGTTGTAGAATCGACAAACCCCAGAGACGCCACCTTGTTGCTGGGGGGCACGAAAGGGCGGCGCCTCAGTTGCCAAACATGATGAATCCACGGAAGGAGCCACATTAGACGACGTCACGGAACGAAGCGGACGCGATGGACATGAAGAGGCTAAATGACCTGGACTTTGACATACAAAACATAAATTCTGTATAGGAGACCTCCTAAGAACTCTATTATACAAATGGTCGTCCACACGATTCCACGATAAGGCCCGATCATAATCTAATTGATAGCGGAACGATCTATCATACTCCGACCAGGCAGTAAATGTGAACTGAGATGCAAAGTCACATATGGTAGATTGATAGTGAAGCAATTCAGCCGTACGAGCCAGAAAGAAATGACTGTGAACCCGCAAAAAATTAGTCCATGCAACCATCCATGATGAAAAGTCAACCACCCTTGGCCTATTACGCTGACGAGGAACTAATGTCAAACCAGGTGAAGCCCCACCAGTAAAACGAAATGTGTACTCATCCGAGGAAGCAACGTAAGAATGAGGTAATAACTCATCAAAATTAACATACTCACCATTCCTTATGCGATTAATAACTGCCAAAGGTAAAGCTGGGATGGCGGACGCGACCCGCTGCGCAGACACCAGGGATGGTTCAGGTTGAGACACTGGCGCAACAAACGAATTATTAACAGTCTGAGAAACATAATTAGGAGGCGAATGTCTATTAAAATCAGCAATCGAATTTAAGTTGGCTGGAGAATTGTTCGGAATCGAATTAAAACTTGGAGCCATGTTGAAATTCCGAAAATACAGTTCGATTTGCTGTGCGATGAACGGATCGACATCTTGTTGAGACCGTTGACTATCTCCTGGTGATTGAAAGCCCGATGACATGATTGGGGCTGCAGTCGACGTAAATGAAGATTGACACACCACCAATGGCACACTGACAGAATAGGCAGCTGGACCAGATGAAGTGACCACTCTGGCAGCAGCTGACGACGATAATGCTGAAGATATGACAGTCCCAGCTGGAGCCGACGTTGTAACAGGTGGATTGTGAAACACATATAAACGTTGAGCGAGCTCATCTTTGGAGCCAGTGTCCACAATGTTCAGAGAGTGGCATATTAGCCGAAGTGCTTGGATGGATATGGCTTTCCAATCTTCGAGAGATCTCTCCTTATTAGTAACGTCCTCAGGATCTTCGCCACGCTTTCGCTTACGTACAGCGTTCACGACAAGTACCGCGACAAACAGCAACAGAATCAATCTCATACTTGTGGAACAGCCAAGCAAACAAAACACACCACAACAAAACCACTATATAACGCAATACCAAATCAGTAATCTTTGTTGAGTCGCAAAAAGTATATAACAGGAGTTAAAAACTTCCAAATAAATAATCTACTTTGAAAGAAAACTTCAATAAACAAAAAACGTGTTCACAGCACTAGAGAAGTTTAGAAAGAACCATGCTGCACGTCGAGCCCGTATAAAAGCCTGCCTGCGAAGAGACCAAAGTAGATATGCGCGCTGATTCCATCCCCGGTGTCTAGTTGGTGCAGATCGCATTTGATTGAAATCCATAATGGCAGCGCAACAGCGCGAAGCTAACTGTTCGCCCACCAGTTAACAAGCGTTAAGTAAACTTAACGGGCATAATAGACTTATGATGATTCCATATGGGTAAATTTTTCATCAAAATATTGAATGAATAGACAATAAAATAATAGTATTCCAATAATAATATTCCAATAACAATATTCCATGTGATAAAGGTTTATAAACAGTACTGTGTTTTTGCTTGATAATTACTATTACATCAACAAACACAGAATATCATCGATTAAGTCATTCATTTTGTTAGTATTGACATATCATCACAGTTAATTAAATGCCTCATACACTAAAAGATGTTTTGCTGTTACTTGGATGAGTATTAATGACAATAGCACAAATACTTGTATACACCAATTAGAGCACATTTATTTGTCATCTATTTTTGCGTGCAATTTATTTAATTTTTAGTTGTTTATAGACATGGTTAACATTGAAATCTCGTCTATATTGATGGATGGAATTACAAAACTAGATAACAAATAACATATTCATATACAATGTAAGATAGGCCCTTGGAGGCAGCAGAGCTCTCATATCTCCATTAAGGTCTAACTCAACACTAAACACAAAATCAGCTAGCTAATCGCAGGATCACTACATACAGTCATGAGCAGGTAAGCTCAGGAGAATAATCACAGGATCACTCATAATGTACAGTCATAATATATTAAGAATTCATTTGCTTCTCTGGTAGAAAAAACTGCAGAATTGATCTGTGTTTCCTTTGACTTGACAGTATTCCTCAAAACAAACTGCACTGTGTGTGCGTGTATTTCCAATTTGCAGGAGGCCCCACCAGTGACGTATCCAGCGTTTTTTTGGGCAGACCGGTTAAATCTTGGAGTTCTCTCTCTCCCTTTTCGGCCACCATGGTTGGCGGAAATTTTTAAAACTTGAGCCTCCAGATGCTCTAAAAATGCATTCATTGCCTGTGCCTGTTGTTAGATTTCTTTATCAAACATTTTCTAAATTACGTAAAATGAATAACGAAACACTCTTCTCCGAGGATGTTTAAAAAAATCTTCAAATAAAATGTTTCATGATGCAGCAAAAGATGCAGCATGAATCACACAATTCACAGTCGGACGTGACCTTACAAAAATTTTGTATTTGTTTTAATTTATTCTTCTGCACGTGCCACGCAGCAGGTATGGAATATTAAAAAGTTTCCTTTTTTTCTATAAACGTCATTATTCACTTTACGAATGAAAACTCCCGTTTCTTTTAAAATAACACGATTAAAAAAACTATGCAGGTGCACGTTTTTATACGCGAAGGAAATTTGTGACGTTCCAGAGGAAATCTGTTTCTCATTCACTTTCTGAAAAACAAGCTAAAATTGTTTCTGCAAAAAGAAACCATGTGCTTGCCTTTTTCAAGAAGGTAACTCACTTGAGATTTAAGTGCACATGTTCGTACTTTCCGATACATACGAACACCAGTTACAGACATGTACATATTTTTTTCTTTCTTTTCAAATGACAGACATAACATGATGAATAATTAATGACCTTTTTCGCACGATATAAACAAAAAGAAAAAAGTTAAAAAAACTTTTTTGGGCGCTAGAGTTTGGGCGCCCAAACCGGTATACCGGGCTGCCAAACGGCCTGGATACGTCGCTGCCCACTCACCCTGATATAATAGTTATGAGTTTTTGCTAAACAGTTCTGAATTAAGCCACAATCAACAAATAGCCTATATTCCTTAGTTTAGTGGTATCAGCCTACAACTAGGGACAAAAATTTTATTAATTGTATTCTAAAAAGAAATTTATAATAATCTTTTAATATATAATGTATGAACAACTTTTTTTACAACAATGACGTCTCTCATGAAAAATTTGAAAAAGAATCCAAGTATGCCTTTGCAACTTCATATTATGAACTGGTATTGCTGCTAAACATGAATTAAAAAAAGTAAACATAAACCCTTTGCAAATTTTGAATCCCATATTAAAGCAGGCTTTTCAAGCATAATACTAACAAAGTTAGTTTAAGTTATCCAAATGCAATGCATGAAAGCAAGTGTGCTTAATCACTGAGATATCCTATTGTGTCACATTAGATGTTACATCTCCACATCTATGGATGACTGTAAAATGACAGCTATTACAAAGCTTTTTTAGCATTCCTCATCTTTATCTACTATAATCTACTGGTTATTGTCGTTTTCCGAAAAAAGGGAAAATTAGGATTAAGAAACCCTTACAATGCCACAAACAAAAGAGATCAAAAAACTTACCAGGTTTTCAACAAACTGTGGTCCAATTAATCTTATTCTTCATACCACTTGAAACACATCCACATGTTGTTTCGTTTTCAGTTGATTTAGCATGTTAATACATGCAACAAGAGTTTCACCATAACTAAATGAAAGTCAATAGTGCTAGCAATAGTGAGCAAAAATAAGCATAAGCCAGTTTAATCTTTATACAGACCTACAAACAACAAGAATCTTTCCATTTCCAAGAGATTGCTGTGACTTCAGAATTTCTGCAAGTACTGAAGTTGGATTAGGAATATCATGATCTTGCCTGCTTTTCATTTGAATAAAACTTAATTTACTTCTTATCTACAAAAATAGAAAAAGACAATAATAACAATAGCAATGGCACAAAAATTAAACTTACAATGAATCGAAAGATTAAATACGGACTATCACCTTCTTTCCAGAAAGTAGAATGTTTCAGTGTACCAAATCACGAATGCTTCCTTAATCCATTACTCTCATACTTCCACCTTCAAACATCAGCTCACCATTGTTAGCCCAAAAAACAGGGTACAATGATGGGCACTCCTCAATACTGTAAACATCACCACTGTCATAACTTTGCATTGTGTAACTGCAGACCAAAAACAAGTTATAGTGTCACATAGTGCTTTGGTTACCAGATAAATTCTTCACTGCATATACATCCACATTATACTGCATTCAAATATTCAATCAAATGGCCACCACCTAAATTTCATAATACACATGATTATGCAGTCATCAGTATTATTCTTGGCAATGAAGGCTACTTAAGACTAAGTGCTCCAAGTATCACTGACAAAAAAATAAAAAATACTTGATGAATTTCTTTTAAAAATAATATAATAATAATAATAATAATAATAATAATAATAATAATAACAATAATAATAATAACAATAATTGTCAACCTTACAAGACTGTGCGAATCTGATTGGCTTAAACGACATTCAAGAGTGCAAATTAAATTGCTAATTGCACCCTCAAGAGTGCAGATTACATGTAATTGCACTGCTTTAAAGGTAACAGTGTAAAACGCGGGCTTAAGTATTCCTAACTTCACCTTAAGTTTCTCATTTTGTTGTGCAAGTGCAATGCAATGTTTTCAGGTCTTTACTGTGACAAACATGACATTACAGTGCCCTTCGTATTTCATGTTACGCGACATCAAAAGTTTGAAATGATTGTTCTCATTATATACTCAGAATCATGAAATAACAAAGAGCAAAACTATTATTTTTGTTGACGATTACCAAGCTCGTAGGGAGGAGAAAATGCGGACTCTGACAAATTACGCATACTTTCTCCTCCTTACGAGTGATTTATCATTAATTGCACTTCTAAACATACCATTACTAGTAATAATAACAATTATAAATATAATGACAGTATGATTAAAATGTTTAAAAAGAGCAACAACACTGAAAAGGAAACTGAAGATATTTCAATTATTAAAGGGATTCTTGCGTCCAAAATGATATTCACAAATTATGATAAACCTCAAAAAGTTGTTTAATAAGTCTCTTTTCAGTGCTTCATAATTATTTATAGTTTTTGAGATATTTCGTTTTAAAATCTTATATTTAATTTATGCAATGCATATTTATGATGTAATAAGATAGTAGCTAACACTTCTCATTAGAATAACTTTAGATATGATTAATATTACATCTTTGAAAGTTACTATGGAGTAAGGGCTTCCACACTGAGTTGATTGATAGGAGAGTGAAATCATAGTATTTACTAATTCAGAAGTTATACACACTAACAAAAAACTACCTTATTTGTATTAATTAAATGCGGGTTAAAATCTTGCGATATAAATTTTTGCGATACTTATTTTTGTGAATTTTGCTCCAATTCTCAAAAATTAATCTCGCAAAATCTTTCAAAAACAAGCATTATGTCTCATCCACCTTCACAATTTTCTGAATTACCTGATTACAGTTAACACTAACATTGTAATCGATCACTGCAAACTTAACTCTCATATCCATAAAGTCTGTTAAGTTTACTTAACGCTAGTTAACTGGGGGCTCAGCGGTGTCTATATTTGTTGATCGCTTATGGTTAGCAGGCGCGCGGCAATCCCGTTATCGACTTTGCTTGGCGTTATCCATTTGTCACGGGCAGTTTCGGACGCCGGCAGTTTTTATTGCTATTCCTTCGCCGTGCAGTCACGTTTTTGTGAAGGTTTTTAATTTGAGATCATATTACTCTTTTATCCGCTGATATCTGTCGTTTTTCGTGTAAAAATTGCAAATTAATATTGGTGCGCAAGTTAGAGAGCGTTTGGAATTACTTTAGCCGTAGTAGTTTGCTGTTCATTGGCTAATTACTTAAATTTGGACATCACCATGTGGAAGTCACATATCGTCGCCATTTTGGTTTTTTGTACTTGGACTTTGGCTGTCAAAACGCGACCCCAACGTCGCACTAGGACTTCTGGAACTACAGACGATGCAGCACAACGTTCTTTACAGGACTGGTTGCAATTATCACGAAGCTCTTTGCAGCTTTCGTGCAATGCATTAAATATTGTGGATACCGGTTCCACTCAAGTGTTGGCCAGGCGTCTCTACCAATTTTACCATCCGCTTGAGTCGACGTCAACCAGTGTTTCTGTTCCTGTTACTACAGTGGCAACTGCTTATACGCCTACAGCTCCGTTGTTTGTACAACAACAGTCAAGTTCGTCGACTGCTTCTCATCCCATTCCAGTAGGTACACACACGTCGTCAACCGAAAATTCTTCGGCTACCGAAGTTCGTTCAGCGACTACCGATTCCTTTCAAGCACCTATGTCGAACGATTTGGAGACTCTAATCCAACAACAAGCTGCACTGTTCTTCACCAGGCAACGTTCTAATTTAGACATTAGTAATAATATTAACACTACTAATATACCAGCTAATTTTATATCTGGTTCAACTGCTAATTTTAGTAACATCGGTGTAGGTCCGGGTTCTCTGCCGGTGCCTGGTGCTGCCACGCTTCCTCGCGCGTCACAGAGTGTTGCCAATCGCCTGCCTGCTTGTCGATCACCCAGTGTTCCAGCGCTGCCTCAGGCTGTCATTGACCGCATAAGGAATGGTGAGTTCATTAATTTTGATCATTTGTTACCTTCTTCAGTGGTCTCGACGGAGGAATTCACATTCCAGTTCTCCGGGGGTCCCGCTCCATCTGTGTCTCTGGTGCCGCGTCAGTCGAGTCGACCACGGGTTTCTGATTTTTCCTCGTGGATGGTGGCTTGGAACAATTTCATTCGTTGTCATGGCCACTTCTTTCCTGATCGTGTGTGCGAGTTGTTACAGTATCAGGCTATTATCTGTGATTTCGCCACCCAATTTAATTTTCAAGGTTGGGGCGCTTATGATAGGTTTTTCCATTTCCAGATGGCGTACAATGCTTCTTTGTCATGGAATCGTATTGATGATGATCTGTACAATCGGCATCTGAGAGGTGCCCCTGCGCTTGTTGTCTGTTTTGCGTGTAGGGGTGTGGGGAACATGGCATCTGGCTGTCCATTGCGGTTGTCTCAGACTACTGGCTCAAATTCAGGTTCCATCTTACCTAGTGGCAACCGGCCCTTTCGTGCCCCCCAGAATTCACAGTCGGTCAGACCTCCAGGGTCAGAACTCTCCTCTCAGTCTAGATCCTGTCGGTTTTATAACGCAGATGGGCATTGCACCAACACCAGGTGTCGTTTCATGCATCGCTGTCGGATCTGTTCAGGTCCCCATCCAGCCTCGCAATGCACCAGCGGGCATAATTTTTCATCCTAATGTGTTGCCTTCCTCAGTTGTTTCTTCAGTTAATATTTCCAGATTGGATCTGGCTTTGCGGGATCATCCTGATAGAGCCATGGTGTCCTTTGTTTTGGACAGGTTTCGTTATGGTTTTGATATTGGGTTTTCTGCCCCTATTTTAACTACTAGACCTAAGAATTTATTGTCGGCTCGGAATAATCCTTTACCAGTTTGGGAGGCCTTAGCAAGAGAGGTCAATAGGGGTCATACTGCAGGCCCCTTTTTATCCCCACCATTGGAGCCTCTCCATTGTTCCCCGCTTGGTGCCGTCTTTTAGGATTATTTTGGATCTGTCATCGCCTAGGGGTATTTCAGTCAATGAAGGTATCAATAAGTCAGATTTCTCGGTTAAGTATTCTAGTTTTGATGACGCTATACTTATGATTTCTCAGTTAGGTTCAGGTTGTTATTTGGCTAAACTGGATATTAAACATGCCTTTCGTTTGTGTCCTGTTCGTCCTGCTCAGTGGGGTTTGCTAGGTTACTGGTGGGAAGGTCATTATTTTGTTGACACCCGTTTGCCTTTTGGGAGTCGTTCGTCTCCGTTCATTTTTAATCAATTCGCCGAATTACTTTGTTGGGTTTTCATTTTCGTTGGTGGCATTCAGCATATGATGCATTATCTTGATGATTTTCTAATTTGTGGCTTGACGGAGCGTCAAGTGGCAGAGGACATGGCTGCTATGCAGTCAATATGTTCGGAACTGGGCGTTCCTTTAGCTACAGAAAAAACAGTTGGCCCGACCCAAGTGCTTACGTATTTGGGAATTGAAGTTGACGTCTCCGCCCATACCATTCGATTACCTGTAGAGAAGTTTGAGGATCTTAACACCATGTTAATTGGATGGAGGAGCCGGCGCAAATGTACTAAGCGGGAATTACTGTCCTTAATCGGTTCGTTATCATTTGCAGCCAAAGTTGTTAAGCCAGGTAGAATTTTCTTACGTAGGCTGATCGATTTATCTACTTCGGTGTCATCGCTTAGTCACCATATTTATTTAAATGCGGAAGCTCGGACTGATATCCAGTGGTGGATTGATTTTTTGCCGTCTTGGAATGGTGTTTGCCTTTTTCAATCGGAGCCTATTACTTCAGTGGCCATGTCCTTATACACTGATGCTTCAGGTAGTGGTTTCGGAGGCTATTGGGGTCCCCATTGGTTTAGTGAGACTTGGCCTCGTCACTTTCTCAGGTTTCACATTAATGTCCAGGAACTCTTTGCCATTGTTGCAGCAGTTGTTACTTGGGGTTCCCAATGGCAGAATTCGCAGATTGTCATCTTTACAGACAATTTAGCCATCGTTCACGTTTGGAGGTCCGGTTCTTGCAGGGATCCGGTCATTATGTCGCTGGTTAGTTTTTTATTTTTGTTCTCAGCTCGTTTGAATGTTAATATATTATTGCAGCATGTGCCAGGTCACTTTAATGCTGCAGCTGACTTTCTTTCTCGTTCTCAGGTGAGGCGATTTCGAGCAGTGTGTCCCAAGGCGGATACTCAGCCTACCAAAGTCAATCCTCTGGTGTGGTCGATCCTTCCGGTTCAGTAGTCTTTTATCAGTCGCACGCTTTGGCTCCATCAACAATGTCCACATATAATACTGCTTTACGGAATTACCAGCGTTTTTGCTATAGCTATGGTCTCTCGCTATTCCCAGTTCAAGAGGATGGTCTGATCTTCTTCGTATCATCTCTGGGCTCTCAGTTGTCATTCGCCACTATTCGTACTTATTTGGCTGGCATTCAGTTTCATTCAGTTATGTCTGGTTTTCCTTGCCAGCTGTCAGTATTTTCAAGACTATTCTATACACTTCGGGGGATTAGACGAGTTCAGCGTCCAGACTATTCTAGGCCGCCGCGTCACCCTATTACTTTTCGTCACCTTTGCATCATCCACGCTCGGTTACAGTTGTTGCGGTATTCTGACTACGACCGTCGCTTGCTCAAGGCGGCTTCAACGTTGGCTTTTTTCGGACTCCTACGATGCTCTGAATTTACGTGTACTTCGCCGGTTAGCTATGATCCGAATCATATGTTATTGGTATCTGACGTTTTGTTCAATGTCGATCAATCGATCATGGCTATTCACCTTCGCGCATCCAAAACTGACCCGTTTCGCACTGGGTCTGTCGTTAGGATTGGTGCTACCAACAACATCGTTTGTCCAGCTCGCTGTATGTTGGATTTCTTGAGTTTACACCATGATCGTTGTTTGCCATTATTTACACTTCAAAGTGGCCGTTTTCTCACACGTAGTGATATCGTTACTCTCCTTTCAAGATGTTTGCCTGGCGTACCCGGTGTAAATACTCATTCGTTCAGGATTGGTGGTGCTTCTTCTGCAGCCTCATCGGGAGTACCGGATAGTGTGATACAAATTTTAGGGCGCTGGTCCAGCGATGCCTACCGTCGTTACTTGCGTATTTCAGATGATTCTATTCGTTCCTTATCACAACAGTTCTTTGACATCTGTTTGGAATTCAGATTTAGCAGCTTCGGTCAATTTATAGCGTTTGGGGGAATTTGGGGGTGCATTGTTCTGCTGTCCTTGTTGACAGTTCAGTATTTATACTTAAGAAACCGTCCTTGTAGATGGTTTGTGAATAGATCTAGATTTTGTCAATTTGCCTTTGTTGGCAAGAACTGTCTTTGTTGACAGCTATATCAGATTAGGCGCTGTCCTTGTTGACAGCTAGTTGTTCTCAATAATTGTCCTTGTTGACAGCCAATCAATTTAGAGTTTGTCCTTGTTGACAGGCGATAACATCAATATGCTGTTCTTGTTGACAGTCAATCAGATTAAGAAACTGTCCTTGTTGACAGTTTGTGTCAGGTTCAATCACGCACCCTCGGATATCCCTCATCCGCCAACACATGTCTCTTCGATTACCCGCTGACGCCCCTGACCGGTTAAAGTCTGTTAAGTTTACTTAACGCTAGTTAACCGGGGGCTCAGCGGTGTCTATATTTGTTGATCGCTTATGGTTAGCAGGCGCGCGGCAATCCCGTTATCGACTTTGCTTGGCGTTATCCATTTGTCACGGGCAGTTTCGGACGCCGGCAGTTTTTATTGCTATTCCTTCGCCGTGCAGTCACGTTTTTGTGAAGGTTTTTAATTCCCTCCTCTCCCGCCCTCAGGGATGGGGTGCTGGTCTTCAGTTCTTTATTCTGTTCCGCTTTTTGTGGTACATAGTTTGTTTTTATTTTTTATTCACTCCTGTGTTTATGGAGGTGTTAGTTGTTAATATTTATTTGCCTTAGTATGTTTGTTGTATTTATGATGTAGTTATGATCAGCCTGTCATGATGTATATACTTATTGTTATTTAATAAATGGATTGACGGGGGTGCATTGTTCTGCTGTCCTTGTTGACAGTTCAGTATTTATACTTAAGAAACCGTCCTTGTAGATGGTTTGTGAATAGATCTAGATTTTGTCAATTTGCCTTTGTTGGCAAGAACTGTCTTTGTTGACAGCTATATCAGATTAGGCGCTGTCCTTGTTGACAGCTAGTTGTTCTCAATAATTGTCCTTGTTGACAGCCAATCAATTTAGAGTTTGTCCTTGTTGACAGGCGATAACATCAATATGCTGTTCTTGTTGACAGTCAATCAGATTAAGAAACTGTCCTTGTTGACGGTTTGTGTCAGGTTCAATCACGCACCCTCGGATATCCCTCATCCGCCAACACGTCTCTTCGATTACCCGCTGACGCCCCTGACCGGTTAACATGCAAATCAAATTCCTGAATCTTGCAAAATGACATTTAACAATGGTTTTCGTAGTTAATGCAATATTAAATAAAGTGACAAACTCAGAAGAATTGGGCAACGACAGAAAAAACGGTCAACACCAGCTTTTGAAGGCAAACATTATGACTTGGTTAGATGATTGATCTTCAGCAGCTTGTATTATCGATATGTTAATATAGGCGGTACTACAGTCACTCTATTTAACTTGATTAAAATCAATTCATGCAATAATTTACAATGACAGCATGTAGACAATTTTTCATTACTATCTGCTGAATGTTGAACAGTTACATTCCATATTTATTTGGTCACCATTAACAGAATCAGAAACAATGGAAAAGTCATACAACTGAAATAGAAAGCAAAAATTGTTAAGAACCTTCTGTTGACTGACAAGTATATGCTTCCATCTTTCTAAAGGCAGGTTTACCTGAAAATCCCCAGTTTCGCAATTGTATGAATTCATTACAACAACATGATAATTTTCTGTTGATATTCTCCATGCAAGAAGACCATTATGAAACAATTCTCCACAATAATATTCATATAATGAGAGTTTTGAATGGCTTTGATACGCAGTGTAAACCTATTATGCAAGTATTGTGCAGATGATTCATTGACACACTTATTGAAATTTTATTTTGCTTAGGTCAATAAGCATTGTATTCTTTGTATTTACCTGCTCTCCCATAGTATCCCCTTCAGAGTGACTACCAAACTCGCAAGCCTCTTCATGTGTATTATTAGTCTGTATCTATAGCAAAGTGTTAAAATCAATGATAATCAATGTTAAAATCACTCATATGAATAGTTTAAACATTTAAAGCAATTCAAAGGTTTATTGGCAACAATATAATATTTTGATTGCTATTACCTGAGTGTTTCCATTTAATAGTTCTTCATTATCAGTGTTCATACTCACCTATAAAATTTTTTTCATTTTCATAATAAAAAAAGAGACTAAACTAAATAGACTTATTTAAAGATAGGGGACATACTGCAATATCTTCTTCAATTTCAGAACCAGAACGAGTATCTTCATTATCATCTACCAACACATCCTGATACAGAAATGGGGAATCAGTACAGATGACATACCTAAAAAAATGACAATATCTAACATGAATTAATGGAATCCTCTACACTAAATGATCTACCCTAACCCTAACGGGAGCACTAAATGGATTTTATAAAACAAACCTTTGCCTATTTCTTCCATGCTTGTCCATATCAAATTCCCAGCTTTAAAAACACACAGCCAAACTGTCCAGAATTCATATCATCAACTGCTTTCTTTAAAGATGAATCCACATCATTTTTCTTCTCATATATTTTTCTTTTGAAAGCTTGATAATCATCTGGGTTTTTTTTATCTAATTAAGAACATGTAAAACCATTAAGAATTAAAATAATTGGATTTTGAGATGGATGGAATGAAAATTCATACCTTTTCTATGACCAGAATACATTTTCGATTGTCTAGTCTCAACCATTTCCACAACTTTGCTTGTGTAAACTGCATGCGGCAGGATGTTTTCATTACAAATAGATTTTAACTTCTCTACAGCATAATTGCTGTAATACCCATTGTATGCTTTGTGTTAAAAAAAAGCGTGCCAGAAAAAGCTTCATAACATTTGGTAAGGTTTTCCATTCCAATTCTTATCTTGTTTTTGTGTGTTTCTATAAGAAAGATCATATTTTCAGAAATTGTTTGTGATAAAATTCACATCACAATCAATATCATGTTACCAGAATATTGATTTAAGATCTCTTCACGGCCCTCTGAATTTACGAAGGCATTCAGCTTTTGCCGTCGTGAAGCTGCCGTAAATCAAATTTGCGATGGCAAAATTTCGCTGACAGTGTTTTTTTGAATTGTATAATTGATACTTTAATAAGTCCTTTCATTTCTTTTGTTCTATCTTATTCTATCTCATTCTTTCTATTTTCTCAATCACATTAGTTTATCTGGTTTGCTTACGTGATGAAACAAAATCATTCATTTCTTTTTCTTTGGCAACTGGTGCCACCTTTATTGTCTCTAATGAACACTTCATTTCATCTTTTGAGAGGAAAACCCAAGAGAAACTGGTGAGACTTAACCAATAGCAAAACGATGGCGAGTTATATCTAACATATGGGTGAATTTAGCAATTACTGGGAAATTCCATGACATCTTCCATTTAGTCTCACGAATTGTCTCTCCATAGTACATTTGATTACGTCACGTCATCGAACATATTTTCCTTTCAAAAATCTTTCAACGATACTCACATAATGCCAAATAGAAAGCCTTTATGCAGGAATATGTATTATAAAGTGTTATAAAGTCAATTTGGGAGTTGTTTTTGGATGATTCTATTCAAGTCAGTTTTGGTTTTGTTTTCAATACAGATTGTCTTGTGACTTTTCTTTTGGCTTTAAACTACATCTTCACAGAAAATCCCCTGCGGCTTTAAATCTATTTTAGATCTTGTAACTTGCTCCAGATAACACTATTGATTTATAAAGTATGTATATAGTTACTGTTTTGTTACCCATTATTCTACACCAATATTTTTATTGGAATAAACCAATCAAGTTTGCCGTTGTTAACATCTTACACGGCGGCACTTTTTTTGCCGTTGTAAATAATGATCTGCCGTTGCAATTTTCAAATACGACGGCATTTTTTTTGCTGTCAGTCCTTTTTCCTAATTCACAGGGCTGTCTTCATTATGTTTCTCAAAAGCTTTATCAGCAGACTCCTTAGGATAGTAAAATGTTCCTTCCTTTTGACAAATATAGATGGACAAAATATAGAATATAAAATCTGGAAAAATCTGTAATTGTGACGTTCCAGGGGATTTTGATAACAAACGATATTAACGTTAATATCGTTAATATCGTTAATATCGTTAATGGAACTACAGAGTAACGTTATTATCGTTAATATCGCTAATATCATTAATATCGTTAATATGGTAAGAGCACAGATTACCGTTACTATCGTTAAAAAGTTTTGTTCAAGACGTTTGTTTATACATTTCACATACGTGTGACGTTTTATGAAGTTCTAAAATAACCGTGATTTAATTATTATTTCGCCAAATAGCAATCAATTCAAAACAAACTCGCTTGTTCATGACATGATAAACTCTGATTCATTCAATTATGACATGCGGACATATATTTTTCTAGAAATAACAAAGCACTTTTTTTTCATTTGTTATTCCGGTACCTTCAGCACAAATCTGAAAAGCCACTTTAAAATACCGTGTCATTCGATTTGGTAATGTATTATTTTGAAATGTACATTTTACAGGTAGCACCCGTTTGTGTATTAAATTGAACTTAATTAGCTGGTTCTTATATTCATTTGGAGATTAAAGATACAGAAGTTAGTTCGAAAGCAGACACGAGTAGAAACCGTCTGCTATAATTCTTTTTTCTGAATTGTTCGACGGGTTGCCATTCTATAAGCTCTTGGGAAAAAAACTTTACATTATTAAAGACACGTTACATTAAAGTTTTTTTCGATAGCAAAACTTTTATTATTATTCTTTCAAAAGACATTTCACTTGCACTAGGTGAAGATGTACCCTTAATTAAATTGATCGCAACGTTTTCAGTGATCATTATTGATTTTTGTCATTTCGTCGATAATGTTTTCAGGTTCAACATTGGGATGAAGGACGAATGTAGGAAGGGACGAAGGGACATTTTAATGGCGGCTTGACGAGTTGCAAAAGTTCTCTTTTGAAATACTCACCTTCGTTTAAATATAATATTACCTGTTTCCTTCAGTTTGCTATGAAGTTTATGTGAAAGGTTGTCTGAAAGTTGTGTTTACGCAGGGCTCTAAAACTTTACTTGAGGGTAATTCTAAAAATATTGAATTTCTTACGCCGTAATCAAGCGAAAGAAAGATTAATATACGCGAAATGGTTTCCTTGTCACAAATAAAATGATCACATGTTTAATATTAATGTTATTATCGTTAATATCAAAAATATCTTATTATACTAATTCGCATTTGTGCATACCACTTTTATTTTAGAGAGTGATATATTTACTTTTTTTTCACGGTCAAATCCTTCTTATTTTTTCCCTTTTTGTCGTAAAACCACGTAGAGGCGAGAACACTTTTTTTCATTTTCCGCGATTAGTATATGCTCCTCCGTTTTGTTATTTTTGGTTTGCGCAGTGGAAATCAGCCGAAAAACGTCTTTGGAGGAGTGCGAGCAATGCAATCTCCTTTCGTTCGAAATTTGTCAACGATCATTTCGTGAGCAAGAAACTTCGCGAAGAAGACGTGTTTCTTTTTGTATACGAATATTTTAATTTAAATTTGATTGTTTTAGGCAGCAAATTGACGAAAGAACTGACGAAGAAACACAGGTTTGTATGCACGAAGGTATTGTTATTATTATAAAACGTTTTATTATCGTTTGTTTACAATGAAAAATCATATTTAGATATACAGAAGAAGTGCAGTGAAGTTTTTAAAAATTAGCTGCAGAAAGATCGAACGAACAAAAGGTATTATTATAAAACTTTTATACAGAAGAAGTGCAGTGAAGTTTTTAAAAATTGGCTGTGCAGAACGATAAGACTTTTATTATTTAATATTTTAGATTAATAAAAGAACAGGATTTTAAATGTTTGTTTACGTTTTAGTTATCAAATATCGCTATACAGAAGAAAGTGCAGTGGAGAAATGCAGTTTCATGTTTATTTACACAGTAAGGAATGGTTTTAATTTAGTTTTGAAAGATTAATTGATTTAGCTTTGAGTGGATGTCTCAGTTATTCTGTCGTTTAGTATGTGTATATGCTGCTGGATGAAAAGGAAGCCGAAAGAAATTTGTTTTGGTAACGCGCGCTATTATTACATTAAAAATGGTCCTACAGCTATGAATGTTTTTATTTCTCATGACGCTGTGGAAGTGGGGAATGTGTTATGCTGTCTGATTGTATCTATTGTATCTAATTTATATCGATGCTTGATGCTTTTGTCTGCCTGCCAAAAAGTACCAAATCTACGGGAAAATACAGAAAGTTTAGCAGTTTTTCCGAACGAAGAGAGCAGTTTTATGTATTTCACTTAAAAAAATGGTAGCGAAAGTGTTTTATATACCTATGTATGTTTGTGCTGGAAAGTAAATAAAGTATTAGTAATTTGTTTACAGGTATGAATATAGAAGTACAGAGTTTAGAAGTGTTTGAAAATGTCTACAGAAGATGATCAATGCTGTTTAGTTTACTAACATGTGAATTGGCAGTGAAAGGTATCCCATTTTGTTTGAAGTTCAGCTAAAGTTAAAATAGTATAAGTCTATTTAGTTATGACACAGTTGGTATGCTGGATAAATAAGAATAAAGGGTTGTTTAACTGTTGTGAATTAGCCAGAGGAGATTTTAACTCAGATTAAAAATGTGGTTGTTTTCACTTTTTTATAAACTCTTTATATATATAAATTCTGTCATTACGTTTGTGTTTTTAATTATTATTCATAAGGTAGATGTGAATGGATTATGTATTTAAGAAGTTCATTAGTTATTACTGTGCAATGAAATGTTTATGCATTATTTTATGTTATGGTAATCGTTTACGTACCTGGGTATATATATAAGTTTGGCATTATGATTTTATTTGTGACTTTTTATCTTCTGGGTAAATTTTTGTTTTAAGGATAAATGCGTAGTTGAATTTCACTTTTTGTTGTTGTTGTTTATTTCAATATTCTTATAGCATGATTAGGTTTTCGGTATTACAGTATTACAATTACTATTACAGTGTTTTGTTGTTTTGAGTTATTGTTTTTAGGATAAATGCGTAGTTGAATTGCATTTTTTTGTTGTTGTTGTTGTTGTTGTTTATTTCAATATTCTTATAGCATGATTAGGTTTTCGGTATTACAATTCAAGTATTAATTTTTTAGGTAATAATAAAAAAAAGCATAAAGAAATGAAACTCATGGTTTTAATCATGACGTTGATGGTTTTGGGAAGAACAGACTATATATCATTTCAAAAATTCATTAATGGTTGCTGTATAATGTAACTTCCGCACGAAAGAAACACAGTTGGAAGGTATCAATTTGTTTTCAATTCACATTTTGTAATGTTATTCAATGTTTGGTTTCGTATGTCTGGGTAAGTTTTGTGTTATATATTGCCATTTTTTTTACATTAAAGTTACTTCTCTTCTGCGTATAAATATATTATTCTGAGCCATGTTGCTATTTGTTTCTGTTTTTAATCTTCTCAATGTAATAACAAATTAATGCCTGAAAAGAAACTTTTACACGAGTTAAATTCTGTGACACAACGCGTACTGAACATGGGTGGCGAGTGACGCGTACGTACCACAGGAATGACAGATTTGACCTAATGTTTTCAAAGTTAAGTTCGGTAAAAAGTTTTTACCCGGGATACTAGTAGTTATTTTCTTACTATAATTACGATATTAACGATAATAGCGATAATAACGATATTAACGATAATAACGATATTAACGATAATAGCGCTATTAACTATAATAACGCAACGATAATTATTAGCGATAATATCGTTAATTCTATTGTTTTATTAACGATATTATCGTTAATAATTATCGTTAATATTGTTTGTTATCAAAATCCCCTGGAACGTCACAATTATTTATAACAGATATCTGTAAATATTCTGAAGTAGTCAACCTGTATAATTATAATTGGTAATAATAACAATAATAATAACTTACTGGTTATTTCATTTTGTTCATCTGCTGACAATGTGCCATTGGATTCATTAGTGCTATTCTAAAATATATCAGATTGTTGCTATTTATTGAGTAAATCAAAACTGACATTATTATGGCGCCTAACTTATATCTTATATATAATAGCGAGTGTGTCACACTTTTATTTTGGAGAGTGATAAATTTTGTTGAATTTTACGGTGAAAATCTTCTTAATCGTGGTCATATTTTTCGTTAGGCCATGCGCTTTTTTTACGATTATTATATAGTAGCAAGTGCTGTGACGTCAGTTTTTTTATCTATCACGGGGAATCATTGCATTGCATCCCCAATTGAATGCGACATTTTTGGGGAAATAACTTGAGACCCAATAGGGAAAACTGACGTTTTTTAGGGTCTACGGTACGGGTGATGGGGGTGACGCAACATTTGGACCTAAATTATTTTTGGTACTGCAGCTATGACGTCATCAAAATCTTTGATCGGTGATATCTTTGCAACGGTTGGTCGTAGCAAAACGATCCCATACACTTTTTTGATCAGTTTTTCGAGCTCTACAACATGGATACACTTTCCGGTCGCAGTTGTGTGATTTAATTTTTTGTCACGGGGTTTGCACACAGGAAAAACAAAGTTGACTTAAACTCGGTAAAATTTTTACCCGGGTTACTAGTATACAATATTTATTACCAACAAAAATAATGACTTGGTAATCTGGCAGACCACATTATGAAAAAGCCACTTATTTTGGCTTAGAATTAAAACCTTACACCATATATATAATACAACCAAATGTTCCTATGCAGATATTGATGTTATCATTGTAGGTACATATAAGTTAATCTTTTATTATAAAGTTAATCTTTTATTTTAATATTTTATTCTGCACCCTTAATGATCGCACTTATTCTTTTTATAAACAAAGCAGCAAATCAATATCGAGACAAATTACATGCCCTTTGTCTACTTATATTCATTTGATTTTCAGTGAGATTGTTAAATAAATAGATTTTCCTCCAGACAAAACTTAACAGAGGTAAACAAAACATCCTGGTCTTTAACTTAAATTTTGATTTTGACCTAATTGGCTCATATGTTACAGCTTGGAAATATATTTTTTTTAATTTTCATTTCAACTTGCTGGAAGTATCCAAGTAAATCAAATCAAATCTTTATATTGTTCTATATATTCTGTGTATTTAGGAATGTATACATTTTTGGTCAGCGCCGCAAGGAAGCTGATCTTTCATTTCCCCGTGTCCGTCAGTCCGTCAGTCAGTCAGTCCTTGTAAGATCGCAGTTGTAGGCTGATACCGTGCAGACTGCCAGAACTAAGGCTATTTTGATCCATGGTTCCATTAAGAAACTTTCATGATTGAGTAGTTACATATTTTTTTTTCATGGTAAGTGCGGCCTAAAAATAAAAAATTGGAACGCGAACTTGCTAGAAGAAAGATTCAGCGTGCAAGCAACTTTGTTTGCCAAATTTTGGTAATGAATCAAGAATTAGACTTTTTATATCTATGCTACCAAGAAGGCAAAGGAATTTTCATAGTTTCGACTGTGTATTTTGAGTGACCCTAGGTTATGTACTGAATTTTGTGGAGTTTTTTGTGGTGCGTGTTTACTAATTAATATTTGGTGGGGTGTGAAGGAAGGTTAAGTGACCTATTATGTATGATAGCTCGGCTGCTTCCAAGGGTCCATGTTCTCTTGGATATGCATGTTTTCATTTGTTGTCTTGTCTCGTTTTTTATTATTATTCATATTTTCTATGAAATATGTAGTAGTAGTAGTATCGTTTATTTATTATTGTTTATTTATAATATTTGTTGGGAACTGGGCAATATTATATATATATTACTTCTGGCGCCTAAACTAAAAATCAAAGAATAGTTGATTGATAGGGTCAGTGTGCATTAAAATGACTTGAATTTTATTGTTTTTTGTTAAAAACCTTGTGGTAAAAAATAATAATGGGAAACAAAAACCAACAACAACGCATATCATCAAATTTTGAGGATTAATTTTGATTTTATCAAATCATTTTTATCTCTTTTAAGATAAATAAATAACAAAAACGTTTAAAACTGTTAAGAAATATCTAACAAATTCAAAAAATATATATATAAACTTGCCTTTTTTAGCTTTTATTGTCTTTATGAGGTCCACCAGAGTACCAATGAACAGAAAGCAGTTTTGAAATGCATAATAAAGAATGTTTTATTTCCTGTGAAATTCCATGCACATGCTCACAAGAAAGTGACTTGATCAAAAGTGTTCTATGATAAAACTTATTATGTAGCAATTATCAAGTAAAGAATGTTTGGGTTTATAAACATTGCGTCACTTGGTAAGTCATCTGTATACAAGTTATTTTGGTACTTATTGTTGTTTATTGATAGCAGCTAAACTATCATAATAATCGCATTTACTTTTAAAAAAAGCAAAAAGTATATATCATTTTATTTATATCCTCTTTGCTGCTGAATAACCCTTTGTAATTCTGGCGATCACAATAACCCGTATTACAGGCTATTAAAAAAATATACTTCACAGGTAGTAATTTTATAGATGACTGGCATTTTATTGCTTTTAGGGAGAAAAGTTGTTTGAAGGTTTTAACAAAGATAATTGATATGTACTAAAGTTTCTGCAGATTTGTTTATATACTTTTCAATAACATTTCCTGCTATTATATAGGTGCTCTTTCACTGCCATATGCTTTATTATTTATTACGCAGCGTTTTTGAAAGTGAGGGGGCCAAAATATCCTCTTCTGTGATGACACCAAATTCGTTCTTGCGACCGACACGGTCTGTCAACAGAATCGCTTGCAACATTTACGAGGGAGAGTTAATCCACAAGACTTTCGTGTGTATTCAAAATTGCTAGTGCATTAAAGCGTCGCCGCGTCATTGTCATTGTTGAGTGCGTGTACCTGAAAATTTGATACAATTTTTTGATTTTAACTCTATGATGACGAATATTAGTCTGCTTGAAATTGTACATGCTTGGAAGAAAGTCCACTGTTTCTTTCTCCCTTTGGTTAACTTTCATTTTCCCTAATAGAAGTCACTGGTCAGCCATTCTGTGTGTAATTAGTTCGCAGTTATGTGCGCTCTCTTTAACGCCCTTTTTGTAATCTTTAACTTTTTCGGTTTAAAATCAGAAGCTTTGATTCCTGGCATTAAGTCGTGAAGGATAAGCCTTCATAACATAATAATCTAAGGAATATTGCAATTGCTTTTAATTTCTTAGTCTTCTTTTGCGCTGACCTTAAGGCCTAAGGGCCTCTTGTTTGATTTTCATACCATCAATACCATCAATGTTCCTAATTTTGGACAGCCTTCCTAATTTCGGACACAAAAAGTAAACAAAGATTCTTGTCATGAAAATTTACATGCATTTATACCAAGTCCACCATGTATAACTGAATAAAACTTTGATGTTGTGGCGACAGCCCTGTATTTGACTTAATTCATGATGAAATTAACTTTCTGTGGTAACTGTGGAAACTGTGGTAGAAGAAATCTTTAAACTTAAGAAAAATATATTCTAACTGCATATGGAAATTTTCTAGCTTTGAAATAAATATGCTTATCTGTGACTTACAAGTTTATGTTATTATAGTTTGGTTAACAGTACGAGATGTGCGATGTTTTTATTTAATTTGTGTTCAGAATTAGGAAGGGCTGTCCATTAGGAATATTGGCGATATGTACATAATATATACCGTCTTCGTGCCTAATTATGGAAGCCTTCGTAATTACGGACATCGACAAAACATAATTCCAACCGTCTGTAAATTAAAAACACAGCACATCCCGTACTGTCAACCAAACTGTAATAAAACAAACTTCAGAGATAATAAAATTTATTTGAACGCTAGAAAATTACCAATATGCCATTTAGAATTTATTTTTCTAAACTTTAAAGATTTAAAATAGACCAGCGTGCGAAATAAGAAAATTATCTGAGCAGGTCAATGTTCGGCTGATTCTACGAATTTAGTGTGAATTGAATGGTCATTGAAGATGTTGACAGGTCACTGATTAAGTGCTTGTATGAAGAAATGAAACAAGTTTAAAGTTAAGTCTTTCATACTGCTGGTGAGGGAGACAATCACTGAAACTAACTTTACGTTAGTGTTATCTCTTCACTACTGAACTAATGATGAGCGGTAGATCTTATGTCTCTTACGAATATCATAATGCTTGTGGCGAAATAATTTACAGATAAACTTGAGCAAATCGGACTGTCTAAAAATAATTATTTGAGGGCGGTATCGTCTATAACGCAAATATTTGCAGGAATATCTAAAGAATAATTATTATCAACTTTCTCTTTGGCATTTCAATTTGCTTCTTTATGAAAATAAATGTTTATTTCGTCATCTGTGATTACCTTCTTCTTTATTTTGCAATCATCAACATTGATTGTGTAGAATAAAAGACTGACACTAAATAAACTTTCTGGCACATGTCAACCTGCAAAACATCACTTTCTTCTTACTTCACCTGTTGTCTGCCGAAATGAATGATAAAACACTTCACACATTTTACATGCGCTCTCCTCCGCTGTTACTAATCAACAATATATACGCTGTAATTAATAAAAGTTTTAATAACAAACTCTCAGTTGAAGGGCAGAAAGTTTGTTTTCATATCACACGAACAAGAGGAGGAAAGTCGAAAGTGAAACGAAGAAGAAAACCAACTTTTTACTGCGCAACAAGAAAAAAAAATAATAATGTAGTTAAGAAAAAATATCACAAGATTAAAAAATCAACTAGTTAGCTACATTTTTTTGGGAAATGTATTGGCAGGACAATGACCTGTTCAGTAGAGCATTTTGTGATAAAATTGCTGGTCAAGTGTATTTTTTACCAGACTTTGTCTGGTGTCCAGCCGTTATTTCGCACTCTCTTGAGAATCATGCGTATTTTTATGAGCTCCGTGTGTACAATGGTAGCCATATTTACGGATAAAAAATAATAATGGCCACCTCCGTCATGAAATATCGACAGGTCGAAAATTTATGTTTAAAATTGAATTGAGGAATGAAAATGTTTTTAGATCATGCTTTAAGAAAATTAATTATCATAAAGTAAGTCAAATAAATAAAGTTTTTGTACGTCAATCACAGTGGGGGAGGATACTTTTACTGAGTATTGAAATATAGGCCATTATGATTTTCACGGTCCATTATTCTTCAAGTGTTGCTGCTAATTGCTCTCTATTGGATTGCTCTGTTTCATAAAACATTTTATTCAGCTACATGTGGTGAACTTGGCAAGAATGCATGTCTATTTTCGTGACAAGAATGTTTGTTTACATTTTGTGTCCGTACTTACGAAGGCTGTCCGTAATTAGGCACATAGACGCACAAGCTTTAACTAAAAAAGTCATATTAGATTTAAGAGATATCAATGAAATAATACTATATATAAACTAAACCAAACAATACCTGAACCAAAGATGGTAACAGAAGATTTTCAGCATCTTGATAACTTCGAAGTGGAAGATCCATTGTCAATTCATTGTCAATTTTTTTTTTTTTTTTTTTAAATGAGTTGCTCCCTGCAAGGCCGAAGCCACTACTAGGCAGAAAGCTACAAGATGACAAAAGGAAGAACAGTTATAAAGACAGATGAGAGGGATGAGAAAAGGAAGAAGAGTTATAAAGACAGAGCAAGGTGGCGGTTAACCTTGGATTTAAAAGATTGCAGATCATACTCAGCAGGAAAACAACTATGAGGGAGAGAATTCCAGAGGCGAGCAGTCCGAGGGAAAAAGCTAGATGAATAAAAGTTCTTATGGCAAGTTGGGACCTGAACAGTCAAAGGATGAGAATTCGAAGAGAGGTGAGTGTTCCGAGAGAAAGTCTTAGGAGAAGGAGTCAGTTGATGCAAGTCATCCGAATGAAAGTATTTATAGAAAAGAGACAGGGAAGCAACGTTTCTCCGATGTGAGAGGGGGTGAAGATTAGCACAAAGATCAGGGCCAACTAAGTTAACTAAGCGCTTCTGAATACGATCGAGAAGATGAAGACAATGAGCAGAGGTTCCAGCCCAAAGGTGGCAGCAGTACTCAAGACAAGGGCGAATAGTGGCCTTAAACATGTAAATGATAGATTTAGCCGAAAGTAAGTGACGGACCCGAAAAAGTGAGCCAACCTTCATAGCAGCAGATTTAGCAATGGACTCGATGTAAGAATTCCATGTGAAATTCTTTGTGAAGGTTAAAACCTAAAAGACGAACATGAAATGACTCTGCAAGCTCACTTCCGTTCATAAGAACAGAAGGAATTACAGGGTCCCTGAAGCGATTAATAGAGAGAAGCTTAGTTTTCGAAGCATTGATCCTTCAATACCAACCATTTCTGACCCCATTCAACTACTGTCCTAAGATCGTCCTCCAACTCAGCAGCCATTTCAACCTTATCAAACAAGTCCTTAGTCCTTTCAAGAGACGAGTAAAGAGTAGTGTCGTCAGCGTAGATAGCAAGTTTACTGAGAATACAATCGGGAAGGTCGTTGATGAAAATGAGAAAGAGGGTTGGACCAAGGACAGAACCTTGAGGCACCCCTGAATTAATAGAGTAAGAAGAAGACGAATGACCATCGAGAACCACCTTAATACTCCTGCCACTGAGAAAGGACTTAATAAGATTCAAGAGTGAACCAGAAATGCCATAAGACTTCAACTTGTGAAGAAGGCCACGGTGCCAAACCTTGTCGAATGCCTTGGAGATGTCAAGAGCAATAGCTCGTGTCTCACCACAAGCATTGAGGGACTGACATACACGTTCGGAGATGACGGTCAGAGCATCAGCAGTGGAACGACCAGAACGGAAACCATACTGGTGATCAGAGAACAGATTAAGAGATTCCAGATGATGGGTGATGGAAGAGTTGATCAATGATTCGAAGACCTTACTTATAATAGAGAGAAGACCAATAGGACGATAGCATAAAGTCCGATCTCTCACCAGAGTTTTTGAAAACAGGCACAACAGAAGCAATCTTCCAACAAGAAGGAAAACAAGATTCATCGATGCACTTCCTGAATAGCCTACAGAGTATGGGAGAGAGTTCAGGCGAGCATTTTTGCAGAACGATTACAGGGATTTCGTCGGGACCAGTAGCCTTAGAAGAGTCGAGAAAACTAATAACATCCGAAACCATCTTGGGAGTTATGTTCAGAGAAGACAAAACCACGTCAGTTCTGGGGTCAATATCGGGCAAAACATGACCAGTGTCATCAAAAGTGGAGTTCCTGCTGAACTGTTTAGCAAGCCTTACTAACAGCAGATGTCAACACCTCAGGACCATTGAAGAGTGGTGGAATCAAAGACTTACCCTTATTAGAAAAGCTCCGATAGATACGCCAGAAATCACGAGACCCAATAGATTCAGATATAAGCCGATCATGGACCAAATTTCGATAGGTGCATTTAGCCTCCTCAATGACTTTTTTACAGTCGTTGCGAGCTCTGGTGAAAAGACGCCTGTTGTCTTCACTACTACAACGTTGATAACGATGGAAAAAATGATTACGATGGGCAATTGCAGCAGAAATAGCAGGAGAGAACCAGGGTGTAGAGTGAGGTTTTACCTGATATTTACGAGAAGGAACAAATTCATCAATACCAACCTGAAGCCAAGAAGAGATCTCCACTGCACACCTCTCTGCATCACAGGCAAAGATATGATCAACCGACAGGTCACGAATCAAATCTCGAAAGCTGTCCCAGTCACCACGATGGTATGAATAAAGTTTGCGATGAATAGGTGGATCGTGTGGGCAAGCGGAATTAAAGTCAATGGCTACGTTGACAACAGAATGATCAGAATTACCTAAAGAAGCAGATGTTGCTGTTTCGCAAATGTTCGGGTTAGACGAAAGGAATAGGTCAAGTAAAGAAGGCTCCTGATCAGCTCGATCAGGTACGCGAGTGGGAGAGTTCACAAGCTGAGTAAGAGAGTGAGAGATAGCAAAGTTGAAAGTGTCAATGCCAGATAGGGAGGTAGTGTGTGAGAAAGGTAACCAGTCAGCATGATGAATATTGAAATCACCGAACACAAAGATATTAGCAGAAGGGTGAGATATGAGAGCTTTATCAATATTTTCTGAGATAGAATTGATGACGCTGCACGACTGAGAAGATGGGGAGCGATACACAAAGAAAAGATAACTAGTTGAATGCAAGAGAGAAAGACTTAGACAGATGAAAGATTCGTCAGGAGATTCGAGATTCAATTGACGGCTGACAGGAAGACAGTCACGAACATAGATACCAAGGCCGTGCATAAGAATAGATGAGTCCTTGCGATTAATAGGAAGATAGCCAGGTACATCGAAGTCAGAAGAGCTTATAGAAGGGTTAAGATTGGTTTCACAAATAGCAAGAATGTCAGGAGATGAGTTGGCTAGAAAAGATTCCAAATGAGAGAAGTTCCCACGAAGTCCACGAATACTAGAGAAAGAAAGTGAGAAAGACGTTGGCGATTTACGAGTACCCGATTTAGATTTACTAGAATTTGACATTTTTTTCATAATGAGGAGAAAGAAATCCGAAGTTGTGTTGGCTGAAGAACTCGTGCTAGAGGATCATTTCAATATGGGTTTGCTGTTAGCTATGAACCTATAGACCTTTTTAAGCGTGACGTCATTTGTTTATACCAATCCGGACCTTGTGTACCATGGCAGGAACAACACTATTCCCGCGGCAGCAGGGTCAACTGTGTTTTCACTTATACGAATGTTTTTAAAAATATTAACCCTTCTCTTGATATTTCTAAAAAGTTACCGCGAACACTTCGGAAGCCCTTATGTTTATACCGAAGAATAAGCCATTGATATTTGAATGTGAGTTCACAAATAAGGATAATTAGCGTCGACATTACATAAAGGAATTCTCTTGAGAACCTGTCGACACCGAAAAGAAAGAATTTTGATAAATATTTTCTTTCAAAAAAATACATCATAACGTTTGTATGAACCATGTGGAGTACTTCGGATTATTTTACAAGATTAGATAGCGAAAGATAAAAAACAATATCAAGACAAATTAAAACTTTCAGACGGAACTCAGCTACCTGATCCGTTTTCATTGTTGGATGGTTGGAGATTTGACGTTAGATTGCTGCCAGATGTAACTTGGATCGACTTGTATCACTACCTGATCAACACCCCAAGCAGTTTCACACAGCAATCCCTTAAAGCGTACAAGTCCTTAGAAGCTTATAATTTCTTTGTGTGTGGACACGTACAAGATGTTAGTTACCATGAGATTCTTAAGGACAGCAAGTTTTGATATATAAAATCAGAGGTAGGGTAAAATACATTTTGAAAGAAATTAATATTATACAGGGCATAAAATACCAAAACAAATGACTTTATTTATTCATGTCATCTTTCTAGGTTTTACCTTCACAACGCCAAGGACAAAAACAACAGTTATACCAAGTGTGGATTGCTATTAACAAAAAGGAGGGATGGATATTGACTGCAAACTGCACATGCATGGCTGGGTAGGTAAAATATCTTAGGACATAAAATGTTGTGTGAGAATGTTTTAATAATGTACCAATTTGTCTTATCATAGACTCGGTTCAGCCTGTAGTCATGTGGCTGCCTTGATGTTCAAATTACAAGCTTGCACTCAACTAGAACTGAACAAAGAAGCCTGCACAAGCAAGTTATGTGAGTGGAAAAAATCTCGAAAGCGAGCGATTCCTGTACCCTTGGTGGCAATAAATTTTAAAAAACCAAAGAAAGATGACCTTGTGCCACAAACAGATAAACCTATTGACAACTTGAGACCTTTCAGTGCAGTAGATCCCTCAAGAAGCTGCTCCACATTTTTCAGGGAGAAACTAGAACAACTAAAGGTTATTGCTCCAGAAGCTGCTGTGCTTACAAGTACAACTTTACTTGATGAAACAAGTGGTGACTATGACACAAGTGCCACAGACACAGCAGATGAAGATGATTCAACAGCTATCCCTGAGCCACTAAGCAGCTTGTTTGAGTATCGTGCAATAAATTTTAGCAACAAAGAACTAAAGGAATATTGTGAAAACGTTTATGCTCAATATTCAGCAACATATGATAACAAACACTACAAAAATTTAAAAGACATAACAAAAAAACAGTCTCTTTCAAATGCATGGAAAGTACATCGATTGGGAAGGATAACTGCTTCAAATGCCAAAATGGCTTATCATACTGATGTTGACAATCCTTCAAAAACATTTGTTCATACGATAATGGGGTATAAAGAACATGTTGATGTTCCAGCAACGAGGTATGGCAATAAAATGGAAAACACTGCTCGAAAAGACTTTCTGGAAGTTTTCAAACGCACACACAACAACGCAACATTATCTAACACAGGTCTTAACGTAAACAAAGACTTTGTTTATATTGGTGCAAGCCCAGATGGAATAGTACATTGTAATTGTCATGGGAAAAGCTGCTTAGAAATTAAGTGTCCATTTAAGTATAAAGACAGTCTTGAAGGTTGGGCAACTGACAAGAACTTCCCAATATCACCTAATGGAGACATTGTGAAAAAGCACCAATATTATTATCAAATGCAGCTGCAAATGTTAGTTACAGGTACAAAACAATGTTACCTATTCATTTGGACGCAACCTTCCAAAAAAAATCCCAGCCCAAAAAATTACTTTTTAATTGAAGTGGAGTATGATTCGCAATTATGTAAGTCGATGAAAGAGAAGTTTGAGCACATGTTTAAAAATATAGTACTACCAGAACTCATTACAAGGAAAATGGATCCAAATAACAAACAAATTGAAAAACTTTATTGTATCTGCAACAGACCAGCATTTCCTCCTATGATTGCTTGTGATGGGAAAGATTGTCAAACTGAATGGTATCATTATACTTGTGCAAAAATTGTTAAAGCACCGAAAGGAAAATGGTTTTGTGAAGGCTGCAAAAACAAATGAAAGGAACACTTTTGTATAGAAAAACTTGTAAATATTTGTAAATACTTTCTTGTAAAAAAGTTAACACAAAGATATCATAAAAAAATAAATACTATGATGGAACAACACTCTTATTTAAATTAACAAAAGCACACACACAAACCATAATGTTGTTAGTTAGATCTACCTGCGTAATAGGAATGATTGACTGTAAAATTCTGTATTTTCTAATTCTGCCAATTACACGTTCCACATGTATTCTTACATGAGCAATTTCTCGTGATTCCTCAACATCTTTACCAGCCATTTGGGATTTTCCTTTTGTGAAATTGGGAATTTTAAGGATTGCTCCTCTTACTGCTACTTCATTAGCAACAGTGAACCCACGATCGGCAAGAATACAATCACTATGACTTAATTTATCCAGAAAACCTGACGACATAACTATTTCTTTGTCAGAAACTCTTCCACCCCGGCCATGAGACAGGAAACTCACAGCCCCAGCAGGTGTTATGCCAATTAAATACTTGATGGTGTTTGTATTTTTGTAATTTGACCAGGTTTGTGCCCTAGCATTTAAATTACAAGGTCACTCAATATATATTTCAGTGCAGTCAATGATGCAATTGCAGTTCTTGAAATTCCGAAATGATGATGGTAGATGTTTAGTTGAAGCATCTTTCTCAGGCCACCATATCAATTGTTTTAATGCATTGGACAGTGGAACAATTAATCTTCTGAAAATAATACTGACATCACTGATTGACAGTTTGAATTGATATGCCAGATCAGTATGTAGTAAACCAAGACGAAGCTTTACCAAAACCAAAAACAACTGATCAGTGTGGTCAAGTTTAGAATAAAAATGAATTTCCTCATTTCTTAACAAAGATAAAACCCATTCAAATAATTGTGTAGATTTTAACCCTGTGAAAAAATTCATTAAGCGTTCATCATCTTTGATGTTATAATAGGAAAATTTTTTTCCTTTCATTTCTTCTGACATATCTTTAATTTGCTTATGTTTTACAATTAAATCTGCTCCAAAACTGCCAATCTGTTCTTCCAATTTTGAAATAATCGAGTCTCTACAGTCTGGATCTGTTTGTGTTGATTTGTCGTCATTACAAGTATCTGGTATTTCAAAATATTGTTCCAATTCACAGGCTTTGTGATATGAGGCGAGCGATCGCTCGCGCACGCGCCCCTACACGCCATAACTACTTGAGAGGAGCGAAAAATCACACCCCTGATTTATGTAGCGAGAGCCATATTTCACTCGCCTTGTTACCCTCAAGTCCACATTTCGCTCGCATATTTAAATGCTCTGCAAACATAAATTTCTTATTTTGCACGAAGATTTACAAAACCTTCGCGCTGTTTTATGTCCTTCTGCATAGCCATCTTGTTTTGAAAAAATCAACTCGCGAAAGTGAGGCTATTCTTATATTTCCGCCGTGACGTAGTAGTTTGCCTTCAATATCATAAGGAAATGAGTTAGGAGAAAGAGCGATTGCGAAACTTTATCTATTGCAATGCTGTCGACTTTTCAGCGTTTATTTTCTGGAAAATGTATGAGCCCCCGTCGTCTTCTTGAGTTACGAAAGTACAAGCAATAATAATACTGAATGTGAGTAAATGCTTTCGAATTAAAGTACCGTCCCACACAATCTTCGAGAACTTTCCTTCTTTTTTTCTTTTTCGTTATGCGAAATGTTTTTCTTTAGAAAAGAAAATTCATGTCGCCGATACTGTATTGTTTTTTTTGTTTTTCATGAAAAGTCGACTTCCGGGGAATTACCTGCCATTGTATTTGCATGTAGTGTATTAATAAAATGGTCGGTCTTGTCAAACTTCATTACCAGTCTTTTCTTCTATTAAAACACCAACACCCTGGGAACTAGGTGTAAATGTTCGAAAATGTTTGCCTCGTGAAACGAGAAACACGTTCTTCAGTTGAAAACGGATTTAAATAAAAAACGTTCTCAAAATGAGCTGCTTTTCTTCGTGCAGTGAAAAAGAAAATACTTGACGTAACTACATTTACATTTGGTTCAACGATCTTATAAAACACCTATATCAAAATATTTCATCCTCGTCTGGCAAATTAGAATATATTTAGAACGTTTGAACCACCGTTTTCAATTCGCTCTCCTGGCACAGTTTGCGCGAGCTAAGAATCACTCGCCAAAATTAACATGTTGGCGTGCGGTAGCACACGCCTACGTTTTTCATATCACAAAGCCTGAATTCAGTTTGGCTAGGAAGTCCTTGTTCGCCAGAGGTCGAGTTGCTAACATTATTGCCTGCATCATTACTTTGGCGTCTTCGTTTAAAACGTTCATATCGTTTCTGTGATTCCTCTGCATTTTTGGGTTGGTGGTACACAAAAACAGAAGGTACATAGTCAGGGTTGTTGGGATCATATGATTTGTCACCTAAAAATAACATATATATAGTCAAGTCTTCCAAAAAATACGCATCTACACAAAATCCGGCTGTATTTCTCTTAAAAATACTCAACAGATTTCATATCATTGTCTTCGGCACTCCTAAACGATTAGATTTTCGTTTTCAGCTCCCAGTAACTTCTCAAATATTCAAGTTATCTTTGAATCTTTAAAAAACACTGCGTATTTTTTCGAAGCCGGTGCCGGTAAAAAATACGCAAAGTGCCGCTAAAAACATACGCATGCGTATTTTTAAACGGCAAGTGCGTATTTTTTGACGGCTAAAATTTCTATAAAATACGCACTAAAATAAAAAAATACGCAGGGTTACTTTCTGATGTTTCTCTAAATCTAATAGTTGTTTTGTGTTATCTTTTGTATTAGTATTTACTTTAGACTAAAATAAACACGAAAGAAAGGCAAAGATAGGTTTCGACAATGTTTTTTTCTTACAAAATATGAAATACTAAGGTTTTATAAACATTCTATTAATTTCAGTTCTTTTCTGTTTAGGGTTTTGACATTGTGGAAAAACTGCTCAACAATGGGGTATTTTGGAATGTTCCACTTCCCACATTTTTCAGGATTCACTTTTAGAGGGCCTGCGATGACATCTTCAATCCTGAATGTTGAAACATCGCGAACATCGCCTGCGTAAGACTCCAATATTGTCCCATTTCCCACATGTGGTTTCAAACAGTCAAATTCGATACCACATGCGGGCCCATCAGCATCTTCCAAAAATCTTGTTAACGCTTTTCCGATATAAAGGGATGCTGGAGTCACTTTCTTTCTGGCGTTTTTGGTTTCCAGTTTGAAAATGACTGCGAACCATTTCCCAACGATATCCTCTTCATTGGTTGGTGGTGACAGCCATTTCCATAACTTCACCAGTTTTTTCTCATCATCTTCATCATCTTCGCCGCCATCTTCACTCTCCCCATCATCCAACAGAATCTCCTCATCAGTTTCGGATGATACATCGCCGTCCATTTCCATCATTTCCACTTCTTCGTCACTTTCATCTTTCTTTTGGCGCTTTTTAGGTGGTGCTACTTTCTTCTTTTCATTCCCTTCGCTCAACTTTTTCAGATAGTCATGGGTTGACATGACCTTGGTCTTCCAGTCAATCTTTCGACGGACTGGCTTAGGTTTGTCAAGGGGCCCTTTGATCTTTGATAAAATCTTCTCCTGAAATGTCGATGGTGGATCATCTAACACCCATTTTGGTACCCAAATTTTTCCTGGATAGGGCAAAGGTTTGGGTCCAATCAATTCTGAAATTTCGCAGCATTTAGACCCTTGACAGATAGGTGGTGCGGTAGTCGTTCCTGATGGTTGTGTTGTTTGTGTCGCAACCAATGTAGTTGGCATCGCGATGGTTGCCGTGGCAGCATCCCTTGGTTCCTTTACTTTAATTGGGGTATTCGACACAAGGGCAAGTTCTTCCATCAGCTCAGCTGGTTTACCCATCTCACACCAACGGTTGTAACGTTTAAGTAACCGTGGATCGAATCGCTTCTCCGGATACTTAGTTCGGTCAACTGGGAAAATGCCTAAATAAACATTTAGATAAACATTCTTTACTTTGATTATATAGTATATAGTATATAGTATATAGTATATGTGACGTTCCAAGGGAATTTGATAACAAACGATATTAACGATAATTATTAACGATAATATCGTTAATAAAACAATAGAATTAGCGATATTATCGCTAATAATTATCGTTGCGTTATTATAGTTAATAGCGCTATTATCGTTAATATCATTATTATCGCTATTATCGTTATATATATTATAATACTATAATTACGAAATTATAGTAAGAAAAAAACTATATTTTTGATATTAACGATAATAACATTAATATTAAACATGTGATCATTTTATTTGTGACAAGGAAACCATTTCGTGTATATTAATCTTTCTTTCGCTTGATTACGGCGTAAGAAATTCAATTTTAGAATTACCCTCAAGTAAAGTTTTAGAGCCCTGTGTAAACACAACTTTCAGACAACCTTTCACATAAACTTCATAACAAACTGAAGGAAACAGGTAATGTTATTTTTAAACGAAGGTGAGTATTTCAAAAGAGAACTTTTGCAACTCGTCAAGCCGACGTTAAAATGTTTTCATTCATCGTCCCTTCCTACATTCGTCCTTCATCCCAATGTTGAACCTGAAAACATTATCAACGAAATGACAAAAATCAATAATGATCACTGAAAACGTTGAGATCAATTTAATTAAGGGTACATCTTCACCCAGTGCAAGTGAAATGTCTTTCGAAAGAATAATAATAAAAGTTTTGCTATCGAAAAAAACTTTAATGTAACGTGTCTTTAATAATGTAAAGTTTTTTTCCCAAGAGCTTATAGAATGGCAACCCGTCGAACAATTCAGAAAAAAGAATTATAGCAGACGGTTTCTACTCGTGCCTGCTTTCGAACTTACTTCTGTATCTTTAATCTCCAAATGAATATAAGAACCAGCTAATTAAGTTCAATTTAATACACAAACGCGTGCTACCTGCAAATGTACATTTCAAAATAATACATTACCAAATCAAATGACACAGTATTTTAAAGTGGCTTTTCAAATTTGTGCTGAAGGTACAGGAATAAATAAATAAAAAAGTGCTTTGTTATTTCTAGAAAAATATATGTCCGCGTGTCATAATTGAATGAATCAGAGTTTATCATGTCATGAACAAGCGAGTTTGTTTTGAATTGATTGCTATTTGGCGAAATAATAATGAAATCACGGATATTTTAGAACTTCATAAAACGACACACGTATGTGATATGTATAAACAAACGTCTTGAACAAAACTTTTTGACGATAGTAACGGTAATCTGTGCTCTTACCATATTAACGATATTAACGATATTAGCGATATTAACGATAATAACGTTACTCTGTAGTTCCATTAACGATATTAACGATAATAACGATATTAACGATATTAACGATAATATCGTTTGTTATCAAAATCCCCTGGAACGTCACATATATAGTACATATACATATCAGTAGTTCCACACCTTCCTAATAATATTAAGATTACCTGTTCGTCTGAATCCAGCCTTAATATTTTCTTCTGTCAGTGCAACCTTCCAACATTCTCCAAGTTTTTCAATGAAGTCCGGTTTTCGTAGAGGCCGCTTTCCACCAAACTCGATACACCAGTTGTTTAAGCAGCGTTCCCATTCTCGCTTCAATGGACCAAAACAGGCAACATCCAAGGGCTGCAACAAATCAGTCACATGCGGTGGGAATTTAACGATTGTGACATCTTCCTCTATTGCTTTCAGAATAAGATTGACAGACACATGAGATAGATGCCCATCAAAGATTAGCAATAGAGGCCGTTCGGTGACAACTTTGCAGAAATGGTTAAACCATTCCTCGAAAACAACAGTTGTCATCCAACCATTGTCGGAGATCCCGTAGAGTGTGCCAGGCATTCCTAAATTTAATGAAAAATGACAGTGCAGCAGATGAAAATACTTTTATTTGCAAGATAATAACAATGGTTACCTTCTGATGTGTACCACGATTCCTGATGCGTCTTCCCAGGGAATACAACGAGAGGCGGGAGTGCACGTCCTGCTGCATTGACAACAGCTAGAGTTGTCGTGTTTTCCCTACCAGCACCAGGTGTAACACGGTATGCAATCTCGCCGCTGCCACCGACTCATCGCAGTTCCATATTTGCGACGGAGTGAAATCTTTCTCCTTTATGATATTTTCGAGCATATCATAGAAGTCATACACGACGAAGGGATTGGCTGTCACTGCTTTTCTAGCGCTACTTATCATAGTTGCCTTCTTCAAAGACAAATTATTGCGTTCCATAAAGAGTCTCAGCCATTCTTTCCCAGGGCGGTTGTCTTTGAAAGGTGATCTCATTTGTTTTTCCTCAACATATTCTTTCACAAGATTTTTAATTATTTCCCGTGTAGGGCTGAATCCAAGGCAGCACAATGCACGGATTACTTCAGCTAACTCTGATTCTGTTTCTTCTGTAAGTGCTGGCTTTCGACCAGACCCAACGAAATACCTGCCACTTGCCATATTACGTAGTCTCAAACGTATTGTAGCTTCATGTAACCCATATTTCTTGGCTGTTGTTCGAACAGCAGCGCCAGCATTAACTTCCGCTAATGCATCAGTTAAATTTTCTTCTGTCCATTTTTTGGCAGATTTTTTCGCTGACTTCTAAATGTCCGAAAATAACTATTTTTGATGTTGTTTTTTTTTAAAGAAAAACTTAGAAATACGTATAGGTAATATTCTGAAACTGAATATAAGGAACGGCTACTTTACTTACATTGTTAGACATTTTGTTCGATCCTCTAAGTGATAATCGCAATGAAAAGGAAATGCTTTTTCCAATTCATGAGGGAAAAGTTTTAGCTAAAACTAGTTCCCAAGCCTTTTGCAACATAACAATATAATTAAGAAAAAAAATATACCTAAAGTGGGGTTTTATCGCTGTTCTATTGGCTAGGAATAAATCACGCATGTTCAGTTTGATTTTTTTTTCTTTTTCAAACCATGCGTATTTTTTCAAAAAAAAAGACCGCTGAAAAATACGCAGCTGTTTTAATAAAAGTATGTGCGAAGAAGTGTTCTGAATGAAAGATATTTGAAAATTAACCCTTAAGATGGAGGAAAAACATTTCTTTATAAAGATGGTATCGCGTAGCTCCGTCGTAGATTACATCGAAATGAAACACGTTGTGCGTATTTTCTTATGGTAAACCTGGTTGTTTATTTTTGTTTTCGTCTTACGGAAGGAAAAATTGTAATAGATTATGTACAAATCTGCTTAAGAATCTCTGTTATGGTTGTATTTATATAAGACATTTAGAAAAGACTCAAAACAAATAAATTTTGATGTTTTTAATGCATTTATTTTCGATGCGTATTTTTTAGTGGTTTTTGTAGATGCGTATTTTTTACCAGACTTGACTATACTTGTTTATCTTCGAAAAACAAATACATCATAAACAAAAAAACACCCTCCTATGATCCTCTACAAAGAATTAAGAGACACATTTCAGTAAAAAAAATAAACAAACCTACCACTAATGAAATGTGCACTGCAAATCCGTGCATTGTTTATTTGGTTTTCTGACCAGTTTTCCCTTTTGATGGCAGCTACCCAAGCCTTTCTTCGTTCCAAACTTTTTTCATCGTTGCCGAACGGAATCCGAAAGAATTTCAAGTTCTTTTTCCCTTTCCTTCTTTTGTTAGTGCACCCAACGGCACAACAAGAATCTGGCATAATGTAGTTCACGTTGAATTAAATATATATACTTCTTTTCGTTCACTTTCCAAAGATTAAAACACTCACGTTTATGCTCTCACCACTTCTCTTCCACTCAAGCTTGTTTTTATTCCTGCCATCTAGTGCGCATGCGTCGCGCAAGCGTACGAAAATGTAAACATTAAAGAGATCTATTGTCATAACAAAAGCAATGCTGTGGCCTCTAAGGATGCAAACCGTTACAGCAGCAGGGCGCCGTCCAAGCGCAACTTGGCACTACTACTGCGACGCCATTTTTCGATTGTTGATAGAGCAGCCTCTCTAAGTAGCTAGCAAAGAGTTCGGGCTCATCTACTATCAGTTGGCAAAGTAGCAATCAGGTAAAACTACTATCCTAACACCCTCAACATAGATAACTAAGAAGCAGTATTGAAAATAGACTCAAGCATTTGTCAGACAGTCAAGTGCAACAAGGAGACTGGTGTTCATCATCCTAGAGTAGATATAGCGCTGCAAGCAGCACATCTACGCCACTAATAGACGAAGTAGGGGTACTAGACCGGGTGGTATCTCTACCTGCCCCTAAAGACAATTATGGCTTGCTAACCAGGTGTTTTTATCGAGACACCATCTCTAGGAAGGTTGCCATTCAAAGCTGAAGAAGCCTTCCCCTCCATTAAGCAAGACTGACCCCGCCGGATGCCAACCCGGTATTTTAATGTCTCCAGATGTCAATGGATCTTCCACTTCTATTTAATCTTCTAAAAAATTCTAATTAATTCTAATTAATTAATTCTAATTAATCCAAAGAGAAAGTTATAAAGACCAGCATATGCTTTTCATTTGTCATAAGAACTATTGCCAGTAAAGAAAAACGAAAGAGAAGAATATGACGTAAGGAAAATTGCAGAAAGTTCCAGAGAAATTTTGACATGCACCATGATTATTTCTTTGAGTAGTGCTCAATATTTAATTTAAGAACAGCATATATGATAAAATAATAAGCTTCCCTTCTGACAGACTGCTCTGCATCATTATTGAACTTTTTTGTGTTCTTTTTTTCGTTGCTGTCCACGCAGTTGTACACGCCATTATGAGTCCCCATGTGCTGCAACTTTGCAGTATGTAATAAAAAATTCTGTTACACAAAATAATTCTGTCACACCGTGGTTTCAGGGAATAGCTTTTAAAACAATTACGTAATGTGATATAATTTTTCAAATGATTTGTAATAAAAAATTCTGTTACACAAAATAATTCTGTCACACCGTGGTTTCAGGGAATAGCTTTTTTCCAATATGGCTGCATGACTTTTTTTCCAATATGGCTGCTGGTCAACCGAACGCCAGCGAAACGAAGCGTACCAAAAGTCTGAACTGATCCCAAATTATGTCTCAACTCACACTCTTTGCTTGTGTGACACACACATTTTGGTTATCATACACTCTATAATTTTTTTTGAACTTCCTTATCTGAAATAAAAATTGTGTGGAATATTTAAGTAGTTTCTTCAAAATCTTCACTTTGTTTCCTGCGCTGTGCTAGCTTCTTACTGCTGGGTGCATTTTATTATTGCAATCAGTAAAGAATTTCAAAATGTTCTCCGACATCCTTTGAGGGTGCTACTTATTGTATTTTCTGTTCCAAATAATATTGATGATACATGAATAAAATATAATATCTTATTATAATAATCCGCGATATTGTCTGTCACACTTTTATTTTAGAGAGTGATATATTTGTCTAAATCTTACGGTCATCGTCCTCTTATGTGCGCGTAAAACCACGAAGAGGCGAGAGACACTTTTTTCACAATTGTTATAAAAGCACGTGGCATCATTTGACGTCAGTTTTTTTATGATCACGGGGGGGAACCGTTGCATTGCATCCCCACAATCGAACGCGACGTTTTTAGGGAAATATCTCGAGAACCAACAGGGATAACTGATGTAATTTAGGGTCAGCGACACGGGTCACGGGGTGACACAACATTTGGGCCTAAATTTTATTTGGTACTGCGGATATGATGACGTCATCAAAATCTTTGATCGCCATATTACAAAGACATTCAGCACGGTTGGTCTCGCTTACTTCAGTTCCTTCGTCCCAAATTGCCAGGCGTGACGTTTTTTTTTTGGCGTGACGGTTTTTTTTCAAGTGGCCTATAAAATAATGTCACACTGGTCTTTCTTGCCTCGTTGTTCCGGTTGTGTGGAAGGTACGCGTCCGCAATTGGTGTCTGCCCGACAGTGGCCATGGTACAAAGACATTCAGCACGGTTGGTCTCGCTTATTTCAGTTCCTTCGTCCCAAATTGCCAGGCGTGACGTTTTTTTTTTGGCGTGACGGTTTTTTTTCAAGTGGCCTATAAAATAATGTCACACTGGTCTTTCTTGCCTCGTTGTTCCGGTTGTGTGGAAGGTACGCGTCTGCAATTGGTGTCCGCCCGACAGCGGCCATGGTATAAAGACATTCAGCACGGTTGGTCTCGCTTACTTCAGTTCCTTCGTCCCAAATTGCCAGGCGTGACGTTTTTTTTTTGGCGTGACGGTTTTTTTTCAAGTGGCCTATAAAATAATGTCACACTGGTCTTTCTTGCCTCGTTGTTCCGGTTGTGTGGAAGGTACGCGTCCGCAATTGGTGTCCGCCCGACAGCGGCCATGGTACAAAGACATATGGCACGGTTGGTCTTGCTCACTTCAGTTTTTTCGTCCCAAATTGCCAGGCGTGACGTTTTTTTTTTGGCGTGACGGTTTTTTTTCAAGTGGCCTATAAAATAATGTCACACTGGTCTTTCTTGCCTTGTTGTTCCGGTTGTGTGGAAGGTACGCGTCCGCAATTGGTGTCCGCCCGACAGCGGCCATGGTACAAAGACATTCAGCACGGTTGGTCTTGCTCACTTCAGTTCCTTCGTCCCAAATTGCCAGGCGTGACGTTTTTTTTTTGGCGTGACGGTTTTTTTTCAAGTGGCCTATAAAATAATGTCACACTGGTCTTTCTTGCCTCGTTGTTCCGGTTGTGTGGAAGGTACGCGTCCGCAATTGGTGTCTGCCCGACAGCGGCCATGGTACAAAGACATTGAGCACGGTTGGTCTCGCTTATTCAGTTCCTTCGTCCCAAATTGCCAGGCGTGACGTTTTTTTTTTGGCGTGACGGTTTTCTTTCAAGTGGCCTATAAAATAATGTCACACTGGTCTTTCTTGCCTCGTTGTTCCGGTTGTGTGGAAGGTACGCGTCCGCAATTGGTGTCCGCCCGACAGCGGCCATGGTACAAAGACATTCAGCACGGTTGGTCTTGCTCACTTCAGTTCCTTCGTCCCAAATTGCCAGGCGTGACGTTTTTTTTTTGGCGTGACGGTTTTTTTTCAAGTGGCCTATAAAATAATGTCACACTGGTCTTTCTTGCCTCGTTGTTCCGGTTGTGTGGAAGGTACGCGTCCGCAATTGGTGTCCGCCCGACAGCGGCCATGGTACAAAGACATTGAGCACGGTTGGTCTCGCTTATTTCAGTTCCTTCGTCCCAAATTGGCAGGCGTGACGTTTTTTTTTTGGCGTGACGGTTTTTTTTCAAGTGGCCTATAAAATAATGTCACACTGGTCTTTCTTGCCTCGTTGTTCCGGTTGTGTGGAAGGTACGTGTCCGCAATTGGTGTCCGCCCGACAGCGGCCATGGTACAAAGACATTGAGCACGGTTGGTCTCGCTTATTGCAGTTCCTTCGTCCCAAATTGGCAGGCGTGACGTTTTTTTTTTGGCGTGACGGTTTTTTTTCAAGTGGCCTATAAAATAATGTCACACTGGTCTTTCTTGCCTCGTTGTTCCGGATGTGTGGAAGGTACGCGTCCGCAATTGGTGTCCGCCCGACAGCGGCCATGGTACAAAGACATTCAGCACGGTTGGTCTCGCTTATTTCAGTTCCTTCGTCCCAAATTGCCAGGCGTGACGTTTTTTTTTTGGCGTGACGGTTTTTTTTCAAGTGGCCTATAAAATAATGTCACACTGGTCTTTCTTGCCTCGTTGTTCCGGTTGTGTGGAAGGTACGCGTCCGCAATTGGTGTCCGCCCGACAGCGGCCATGGTACAAAGACATATGGCACGGTTGGTCTTGCTCACTTCAGTTTTTTCGTCCCAAATTGCCAGGCGTGACGTTTTTTTTTTGGCGTGACGGTTTTTTTTCAAGTGGCCTATAAAATAATGTCACACTGGTCTTTCTTGCCTCGTTGTTCCGGTTGTGTGGAAGGTACGCGTCCGCAATTGGTGTCCGCCCGACAGCGGCCATGGTACAAAGACATTCAGCACGGTTGGTCTCGCTTACTTCAGTTCCCTCGTCCCAAATTGCCAAGCGTGACGTTTTTTTTTTGGCGTGACGGTTTTTTTTCAAGTGGCCTATAAAATAATGTCACACTGGTCTTTCTTGCCTCGTTGTTCCGGTTGGGTGGAAGGTACGCGTCCGCAATTGGTGTCCGCCCGACAGCGGTCATGGTACAAAGACATTCAGCACGGTTGGTCTCGCTTACTTTAGTTCCTTCGTCCCATATTGCCAGGCGTGACGTTTTTTTTTTGGCGTGACGGTTTTTTTTCAAGTGGCCTATAAAATAATGTCACACAGGTCTTTCTTGCCTCGTTGTTCCGGTTGGGTGGAAGGTACGCGTCCACAATTGGTGTCCGCCCGACAGCGGTCATCGTACAAAGACATTCAGCACGGTTGGTCTCGCTTACTTCAGTTCCCTCGTCCCAAATTGCCAAGCGTGACGGTTTTTTTTTGGCGTGACGGTTTTTTTTCAAGTGGCCTATAAAATAATGTCACACTGGTCTTTCTTGCCTCGTTGTTCCGGTTGTGTGGAAGGTACGCGTTCGCAATTGGTGTCCGCCCGACAGCGGCCATGGTACAAAGACATTCAGCACGGTTGGTCTCGCTTACTTCAGTACCCTCGTCCCAAATTGCCAAGCGTGACGGTTTTTTTTTGGCGTGACGGTTTTTTTTCAAGTGGCCTATAAAATAATGTCACACTGGTCTTTCTTGCCTCGTTGTTCCGGTTGTGTGGAAGGTACGCGTCCGCAATTGGTGTCCGCCCGACAGCGGCCATGGTACAAAGACATTCAGCACGGTTCTTCTCGCTTACTTTAGTTTCTTCGTCCCATATTGCCAGGCGTGACGTTTTTTTTTTGGCGTGACGGTTTTTTTTCAAGTGGCCTATAAAATAATGTCACACAGGTCTTTCTTGCCTCGTTGTTCCGGTTGGGTGGAAGGTACGCGTCCACAATTGGTGTCCGCCCGACAGCGGTCATCGTACAAAGACATTCAGCACGGTTCTTCTCGCTTACTTTAGTTTCTTCGTCCCATATTGCCAGGCGTGACGTTTTTTTTTTTGGCGTGACGGTTTTTTTTCAAGTGGCCTATAAAATAATGTCACACAGGTCTTTCTTGCCTCGTTGTTCCGGTTGGGTGGAAGGTACGCGTCCGCAATTGGTGTCCGCCCGACAGCGGCCATGGTACAAAGACATTCAGCACGGTTGGTCTCGCTTACTTCAGTTCCCTCGTCCCAAATTGCCAAGCGTGACGTTTTTTTTTTGGCGTGACGGTTTTTTTTCAAGTGGCCTATAAAATAATGTCACACAGGTCTTTCTTGCCTCGTTGTTCCGGTTGTGTGGAAGGTACGCGTCCGCAATTGGTGTCCGCCCGACAGCGGCCATGGTACAAAGACATTCAGCACGGTTGGTCTCGCTTACTTCAGTTCCCTCGTCCCAAATTGCCAAGCGTGACGGTTTTTTTTTTGGCGTGACGGTTTTTTTTCAAGTGGCCTATAAAATAATGTCACACTGGTCTTTCTTGCCTCGTTGTTCCGGTTGTGTGGAAGGTACGCGTCCGCAATTGGTGTCCGCCTGACAGCGGCCATGGTACAAAGACATTCAGCACGGTTCTTCTCGCTTACTTTAGTTTCTTCGTCCCATATTGCCAGGCGTGACGTTTTTTTTTTGGCGTGACGGTTTTTTTTCAAGTGGCCTATAAAATAATGTCACACAGGTCTTTCTTGCCTCGTTGTTCCGGTTGGGTGGAAGGTACGCGTCCACAATTGGTGTCCGCCCGACAGCGGTCATCGTACAAAGACATTCAGCACGGTTCTTCTCGCTTACTTTAGTTTCTTCGTCCCATATTGCCAGGCGTGACGTTTTTTTTTTGGCGTGACGGTTTTTTTTCAAGTGGCCTATAAAATAATGTCACACAGGTCTTTCTTGCCTCGTTGTTCCGGTTGGGTGGAAGGTACGCGTCCGCAATTCGTGTCCGCCCGACAGCGGTCATGGTACAAAGACATTCCGCACGGTTGGTCTCGCTTACTTTAGTTCCTTCGTCCCATATTGCCAGGCGTGACGTTTTTTTTTTGGCGTGACGGTTTTTTTTCAAGTGGCCTATAAAATAATGTCACACAGGTCTTTCTTGCCTCGTTGTTCCGGTTGGGTGGAAGGTACGCGTCCGCAATTGGTGTCCGCCCGACAGCGGTCATGGTACAAAGACATTCCGCACGGTTGGTCTCGCTTACTTTAGTTCCTTCGTCCCATATTGCCAGGCGTGACGTTTTTTTTTTGGCGTGACGGTTTTTTTTCAAGTGGCCTATAAAATAATGTCACACTGGTCTTTCTTGCCTCGTTGTTC